>DVZL01006622.1:0-11246 GCA_018236625.1 Lasaia peninsularis | reverse complement strand
ACCTGGGAATTGAACCCGGGACCCCACGTGGCTAACGGTCTTAACAGGCGACACCTGTACCGTTACACCACAGAGGATACTAATAAGAATTTATATTTATTTTAATTAAAAATGAATTCATTCATTTATTGACGGATCGATTGACTTTAGCAGTGGATAGGAAGGAGCCGAATGATATAGTGGCAAAAAATACTTACGTAGCTTCGCTTTCGCTATGCGTCTCCCCTAAGCCGTGGTTGTAAAGCGCGCCGTTCGGTCTGCGCACGCGCATCACTCGCACGTGTCCGCGCGCGCGCACCTGTCATCTACACTTGTGTGTTAACTTCATCGCCGTTCGGCTGCGAGTCTACGGTTAGTCCATTTTATTTAATATGCGTTTTATGTGAATAAGTGATTTATAGTTTAAAAAAATAATTTCGTATTTTTTTTTACTGAAAAAAAGCTTTTGTATGCACAAATTTGATTAATTTTTTGCGTTATTTACATTTGATTATAAATGTTAAAATTTTTAATCGTGAATTTATATATTAAAGTTCGTATATTTTAAACGTTAATCCGAATATAATGTGTGAACTTAAATTTGGCGATACTTTAAAAAAGCAAGGTTTTTTTCAAAGATCTTTAAAAATGTTTATAATTTTTAAAATATTTGACAGTTAAGGCACTTATATTTTTTATGTTAATCTAATTCGTACTGATATCTGATCCTATGAAGATGTATTGATGGTTTATTTACTTGTTAGTACTGCATTACAATTGAACCAAACTCTACATACTTATTATTGAATTTTAAAAGATATGATATATAATAAGGTTGTATTTTTAAATATATCTAGTGATATGGTAACAGACGTCGGGCAAACTTATATTTAAAGAAAATCATCTAAATATCATATTTTTATGAAAAAACATATAATTATTCTCATAATATTTATAAGCACCTGGGTGACCGAGCTTCGCTCGGTGTTTTTTTATGTACATTGTGTTTTTTAGGTATAATATTTACTTATAAGTATTTGCTGATGAAATATGAATAATATAAAAAAAGAAAAAATAAAATCAAGGATTGGGCCTAGATTTGAAGCCAACCCGGCTTTCCGACTTAAGGCGCTCGATTTCCCAACCGAGCTATTCTAACTTCGTAAATGGTGGCGAAATTTAGCTTCATATTTTAATGATATTAAAGGAGCTTTTTATTCAACTAAAACACGATTAACGTCCGTTTTCAATAACCTATCTACCACCATAAGAGATAGAGCTACCGTAACCAGGCAACCACTGTTATTAATATAAATATCTTAACAACAAATACCTAGTAAGCCAAAGAAAGGTTATTGAAAACGGCTATAAAACGACATTTTCTGAAAATAAAACCTAGCTAGACCGATTTATCGCCCCCGTAACCCCCTAGAGACAAAATTTCATATAATATTCAAATAATCACTTTTTACTTAATACACATGTATGTTTACAAGGTAGGTACTATATACCAAAATAATATTTTTTAGAATTTTTGTCTGCCTGTTTGTACTCACTAATCTCTGAAACGGCTGGACCGATTTTGACGGAAATTTCACTGGCAGACAGCTGATGTAATAAGGAATGGCTTAGATTAATTTTATTTTAGAAATGTATAAAATAATTAAATAAAACGCGGACAAAGTCGCGAGCACAGCTAATCCTAAATATTACGTAAAATGTAATGTGTTTTTGTTTGTGTAACAACAATAGAAATTACATAATTCTAAACACTAAACACATTTGTAATGTCTAAAAAGAGATACTATCAAAAATAACATTAATTAATTATATAAATTACGAGCTTCTTGTATTTCTGAGCTAAAAATTTGTGCCATTGAAAGTAGGTATAAAAGGGCCTATATAATATTACTAGCTGTGCCCGCGGCTTCGTTCGCGTTTTTATTTAATTATTTTCATTTGTAAAATAAAAGTCGCCTAAGCCGATTCTTATTACATATAATATTAGTCTTAATACTTATTACATACAATATTAGTCCGGCCGTTTTGGAGATTAGCGGGTACAACCAGACAGACAGACAGACAAAATTCTAAAAAATATTATTTTGGTATATGTACCATGTAAACATACAGTATGCATTTAGTAAAAAGCGGTTATTTTAAAATTATATACAGACATTCCAATTTTACTTATTTGCATTAACAAAAAAAAAACGCCCAAGTGCAAGTCGAATTCGCGCTCCAAGGGTTCCGCACTATTATAATATATAAAAACAGCAAAAAAATTACGTTTGTTTTATGGGAGCACCCTTTTAGTATTAGTTGTTATGGCGGCAACAGAAATACGCCATCTGTGAAAATTTCATTTTTTTAACTATTACGGTTTATGAGATATAGCCAGATTACAAAAAGATAGACGGACCTCGAAGTCTTAATAATAGTTTTCCGTTTTTCCCCTTTGGGTACAGAACCCTAAAAAATAATATGATGATAATAAACGCTAAAAGATATTTGTTGTGATGGAATCGCAGTTCTAGAATCATATGCATGGACAGATACTTGTAGTACCTATAGGTATCTTTGTTTATAATCTTGCTAAGAATCTCGCTCAGTGAATATCATATCATATGTTCATCTGACTACTTGTTGACCTTTCCTATTAAGTAATCAAAGACATATTTTATAATTATATAAACACTTATTAATTAAACGCAATTACAAATGCTAATAACCTATTTTAGCAAGGAAAACCAGATGTTTTGCGTGCAAATTATTACTGTGTGTAGGGATTAAAAATATATTACTCTAATATACTTTTTTTATGTTATGAAATTCGACTTTGATGCATGAAGTCCAAGAGTTTTTCCAGTTTATTCAAAAGTATAACGGATTAGATGCCCGATATGGGATCAACAGATCATGGGATCTAATATCGTTGGCTAATTGTGGGTGCATAGGTGTGTTCCTCTATCATATGTTTGATATTTTACAACGCGGAAATACACTAAAACCTTTGTGTTTTCCGTAATGTGTGATGTAATATTTTAAGAATTAATTACAGATTTCACGGGTTCAGCTATTATTCAAATTTTTGTTAATCGTTTGATTATTCGGAAGCGACAAATACGTAACACCTTAAATGTGTTTAGACAAGATGTTTAATCTTTTACAAACTCTAATAATACTTGCACTTTTTTATGGGATAAAGAAGCGTCTCCTGATGGTAAGAGACAACCACCTATAGACACCATAGATGTTATAGGTGCGTCACCGTCTGCGGTCGAGCACCGTATGTGCAAGTCTACCGGCTACCCTATAATCTGGACAAGAACACAAAAATGTCATTATGGTGTCAGGAATAAGCAAGGTCGGAGGCGATCCCTCCGGCGAGTTGCTGAAAAGCACTCTACCACCAGTAAACGTATTTTTTTCAATGAAAATTCTACAACGAGTATAATGAATTTAAAAATATAATTATTTTATGCATTTCATTATCGCGGATTAGATTGGATTATTTATTATCATCGAGCCTGCACCATTATAATCGAGATCTAGAGCAAAAAGCCCGACCTTGCGGTCCTCAAGGTCTCTTACCGCTGAGTGAACAGATCTAGGATAAAGCTATGATTGAATAACCGCATCATCAGTACAAGCGGGTTGGCCGGTGAAGCTAGTGGCCTTGTCGATGACATCAGTGCAGCAGACCACACCTAGTTAGCAACGGCCGATAATAACTACATAATATTACGACTGTCGTTATGACAAACTATAGCTGCTCTGAAGAACGTCGAACCCGGCCTTGTACCATTAAAGTTATAAATGAAAAATAACACAAACGAATACGAAATAAATATGCACCCATGATTAGCCGATGATATTAGGTACCATGATGTGACAGCTGGCAAGTCCGACGTCACATTGAGCATAAAACCAATTTCAGGCTTTCAATTATATTTTTCAGATAAACTAAAAAAACTAATAGAACAAGTTGCCTCACTCGGGAACGGAACCACCGCCTTACCTATTTCAACTGACATAATAGTATTGTCGTGTTCCGGTACGGGCATTAGGATAGTCAGTACACGTGGACGTTTAGCTAAACTTTCTGAAACAGGATAGCGATGCACCTAAAACACCTGTGAAACTTATTAAACTATCGCGGTTCATAAGATACAGCCTGGTGACATACAGACAAACAGAGTCTTTGTAATAGGGTTCCGTTTATACCCTTTGAGTACGGAACTCTAAAAGATAATTGGTACATAGCAGAGTTTGAACCTGGAGAAACATATTTCTCCAAACATTTACCTCCGAGCTCGATGGTTTTAAAATATAAAAAACACTAATAAAATAAATAAGAATTAAAACTTAAACTTTATTCTTTCCTAATTCGAGAAAAGCTTACAAAAATAAATAAATATATTCCATATTACGTCAAGTAATTTGCGTGATTGTCGGTGGCTACTTACATAATATTCGCATGTTGCCGCCATATTTTTTTATTTAATTTTGCTTTGTGTTTGTGGCTTGTTAACGTCATTAGAATCTAATACTAATGAACATCGCAGATTAACCCACAATTATGAATAAAATTATAAATAAACGCCAATATACTTGAGCCACCTTAGTTGACCTGTACTCATTAAAAAGGATTAGAATGACAATATAATCAATCATATCGTTACTTCAAAAGTCTCCATGATATGCCACAGGACTAAACCCTTGCTATTTAAAATAAGTGGTTATGTTTTTAGATAACCCCAAAAACTGAAGAAATTAAAAAAGTTGATAGTATGTTTTTAGTAAGCAGACATTGGGACCCGATATGCGATCTAAGATGGATACCTACCAAGAAAAAACTGCAGTTATTCTTGCCTTAGAGCCAGGTTGTATCGTTAAGGGGAACACACACGCTGGCAGGAAATTCCTCCCTTTAACCGTTCGCATTAGGAAAGACGAATCAAATGAAAATTATAATGTTTAATTCCGCGTTTTTAGAAACGCTTGTAGAGGAACCTTAGAGAGAGGACTAATGCTACAAAGCAGTGAGTGCTGTCCAGCTTGCCTAGGTTGGTATCATTCTGGTAATGAAATCTCCGACTTGCACTTGATCGGTTTTATTTGTACTTTAGATAGATTTATTAAATTTAAATAGTAGTTTCTGTTTATAACCATATCACTTCTGTGATGTAACGGTACTTTACCGGCAATTTTTCTTAAATGTTTTCAGATTATTCTGAGTAAGGATTTCGTTTTCCGAGGATTGGAATGTGCCCTAAGTGGCGATAGGCTTGCTACCTATCACATCAGAGCCCTAGTAATTTGGCTAATAGTGGTGTTCTAGTATATCTACTGAACTTACGAGTCGTGGAATTAGCACACCTCTGCCTACCCCTTAGGGTATTGGCTTGAAGATACTGTTTTAACCATAAGTGAATTCTCCATCGTAACTAGTTCTCAACAAAATACCTATTATTATAAATCCATTACTAATCTTGTTGACATTAGTGGACTTGACATCAACAACGTTTTTTGTGGGGATGACCTCACCTTCCAGGGTCGTTGGGGTCTCGAGGTACTTCTATCAACTCGGTAATTTAAAATGACCAGTATCAAAATTTATGACCAGATAACAAGAATGGTTTGTTTGTTGTCGAAAATCTAGATATTGAGGTTTTAAGAAATCACCACTAGAAAACTACTGAATGTGAACTTTGAATTCACTTTTATTAGGGTTCTGTACTTGGAGGGTAAAAACGAGATCCTATTACTAAATACTGTCCGTCTATCTGTCTATCAACAGGCTGTATCTTATAAACCTTATAGACTTCATAGATGTTATAGGTACGTTGCTGTCCTGCGGTCAAGCTACCGGACCGTCCGGACCGGAATAATGTCATTATGGCGGCAGAAATAGGTAAGGCGGTAGATCGAGACCCGGGCGAGTTGCTGAACAGCACTCGACCACCAGTTATCTTATTTAGTTTTTATAGCAACAGAAATACAACCTGTGAAAATTTCAACAATTTAGCTATCACGGTTAATGAGATACAGTCTAGTGACAGACAGACAGATCGACGGACAGCGAAGTTTTAGAACCCTAAAAAAAATTAATATCTACTTAACTTAAAAATGTATGTGAATGAGAAAAACCTGAAAATACCCCTAATAGCAAATATGCAAAATAACTACACGTTTTTTGCATCCTAATTTGTTATTTGAATACAGTATTTAACAAGACATTATACTTAGTAATATCTAAAAATGATAAATGATACTTTGGCAAAAACTATAAACTACTGACACAAAAAAGATACAGATTTTGATTAGTATCTGTTAGTTTGACTAAAACAGATTGAAGATATTAATCCTTGGAAATAGAAACCACTCGTGTATGATTATTGATTACTAGCTTTTTATTTATAACATAGATAACTTCCAACGAGCAGATATTTTTTTGACTTATAATACTTATTCCCCCCGTCTTGGTCTGGGTTCCGTTGTAGAATAGGCCAACTACCTTCCACCCAGGCAGCTCGTAAGAGGCGAGCACAAGGTCTATTGTCACCAACACCGTGACATTGACTAGGTAGACCAGGTAGGTAGAGTCTCGTAATAGCTCGCCCGGATTTATACCAGCGCTTTACCTAGTGCTTGCCACTGTTGTGTTCCGGTTTGAAGGTTAGGGTAGCTGGTGTACTTACTCAAGAGGCTTGTTACACCTTCAAGCAAAAACTATTGGACGGATTTGGATAAAACTTTACAGTAAGGTTGCCTATACATCAGAATCACACATAGGCTACTTTTTAACGGATTACATTAAAAAAAGGACATGTTTTTATGCAAAAAGCATTAAGTCGGAAAAAAAATTACGCTTTGATAATTAACGCGGGCGAAGCTGCGGGCGAAAAGCTAGTTTTAAATGTTTTCCCGGTGTATATAATAGTCATTTCTGACATACTCCGTCTAAATGATTTTTTAATGATTTCGTATTTTTAAATGAAATAAAAACAGAGCAGATAGAACATTTTAGCCATGTCAAATAAAGTCACGACTACTAATTTTTGCAGTTTTAAACCGATGTATCCGAGTAACATGAAAAAGGAAAAGTTGTGCTTCGTTTCCGAAGTAAGGTTAACAGATCAAAAATCCTTAAAACCAACATAAAGTGCCGGTAATAATCCTACAAGTTATACAATTAGCTAACATTACCCAATGTGGCCCTATACATTGTTTACTCGGTAAGTTCATAACTTATTCATGAGACGAAGCTGTTATGAGTTATATATTACGTAAAACATGCAACACGCATCACTTTACTGGATATTGATATTATCTGACCAGGATCTTAACGCTGCTTATGAAATAATATCAAACGTTGGTTACAACTTAGCGTGCCTGCCCAACCTATCTATACAAATAAATAAAATTGGAGTGTCTGTATGTAATATTAAAATAACCGCTTTTTACTATATCCATATTATGTATACCAAAACAACATTTTTTATATTTTTTTCTGTCTGCACCCGCTAATCTCTGAAACGGCTGGACTGATTTTGATGAGACTTTTACTGCTAGACGGCTAATGTAATAAAACTATAACTGATCGCTGTGTGTACATGAAAAATTTATTTAAAACATAAAGGCGCGACCAAGCTTGGCTCGGTAGTTCTTTTTTGCCAGCTTTCGCCTACTTGAAAAAATTCCCATCTGTCGTAGGTCTACGAAATCCTAGTCGGTACCTACTATTTTACACCAAGTGCTTCTGACAGAGTTGGATAGATTTTATGATTTTCGAAATTTCTTTTCATGACCTATCAATTATTAGCCCCCAAAAACCCTAGTATAACAACGCCTAGTTTCAAAATTACAGCGAAATCGTTAAAGTCGTTTCCGATATCACAGGTATAAATAAATAAATATATATATATTATACTAGAATTGCTCGTTTAAAAGTGGTTAGGTATTTTTTAAGAATAGAAAATATTTTATTTCACATTGAAAAATGGTTTGATCCGGTGAAAGAAACTCAGCGGGCTCCTCTCTATCCATTATTTTATTAACCAAAGTAATTGCCCCGTGTTGCTCCGGTTCCCTCGTGTCTAACAGATGTCCCAGGCAGCTCATGAAAGACAAGCGTAGGTTAACTGGATCACTACCAATATGACCATTGGTGGTAGAGTACTGTGCCGTAACTCGTCCAGGTAGAGATCCATCGCCTTACCTAATCCCGCCGCCATAATGATATTGTCGTGTTACATTCCGAGTGGTAGGGTAGCCGATAGACTTGCACATATGGTCTAACAACCCGACCACAGGACAGCGAAGCATCTACAACGTCTATGGTATCAATAGGCCACGGTAGTCTATTTCCGTCAGGAGAGCAGTGTGCTTTTTCGGTATCTTATCCTATAAAAACGCCAAAAATTAATAACAAAAACAGTTTCATATTTTAGATGAGAAACATATTATGTACTTTAACTTAAGTTGTAGCCCTGATCTATACATTATTCGCACGGATATACTATACATGTTTATACATAAAAACCTTCCTCTTAAATCAGTTTTAAGATTTAAGCATACATAGGAATATAGGGACAATGAATGAAAGCTATTTTGTTTTAAACTATGTAAGTAACGTGTGAAAAAGTACATGTGTTTCTCATTTAAAATATGAATATGCGAAAATTTCACCAAGTGTCAACGATGAATAATATAGAATATAACAAGAACAGACTGCAGACCAAATTTTTTTATCTATCCTATTTTTATTCTTTATAATATTAGAGTATTTTGTGTTTCTT
The DNA here is from genome assembly GCA_018236625.1 of Lasaia peninsularis. NCBI lineage: Eukaryota > Metazoa > Arthropoda > Insecta > Lepidoptera > Riodinidae > Lasaia > Lasaia peninsularis. The sequence continues at coordinate 2,463 of DVZL01006622.1, read as the reverse complement.
TCATCAGGAGAGCCGTGTGCTTATCGGCTGTCTTATCCCATAAAACAATAAACAAAATGTCTATCATAATAACCATAATTTAAGAGTGCAACTGGAATATAAATATGATCGTCGGTCGCCACTTACAGACAATCAAACTGAAACCAAGGGCTCATATAAACAAAATGTCGCGAACGCACAATGAATACAGAGTATAATTTGTTTAAAACTGATAATAATCTATACAAATACGTGACGAGCGTGTATATAGACAGCAGTAACTATTCTCTGCATAGTCCAAATTCGTTTTAAATTATTGCTGTGTTATTAACACTTTTAACATTAATGATATGTGTATTTCTTATTTTTGTATATTTATTTATTTTATTTTGTATATTTATATTTTATCATCGATATTCATTCATACCGTTTGAATAGAATTGAAGATGTTTAACATACATGTTACAAGTGGTTATTGTGACGCCTATATAATTAAATTATTAATAATAATTATTATTAAATTATTAATTCTAATATTACCACCGGATCGGGAGGCGGCTGCTTACTGAGAAGATCCGACAAAAGAATCTCAGCGGGCTTGTTTTTTTCTTATTTTCTACGTAATTATTGTTACATAGTTGCTTGCTGTCTTTCCCACTATAAAAATAGTATCTATAGTTATTTATCTTTTCATAAATATTCAAAAGATCCTACTCCTTGTTTCCTTCCTATAGCATAAAAATATGATCCGAGTTTCGTTTTCTATTTTTAATATTTTTTTATTTAAATAAAAGTGCTTCCTTATTTATAAAAACAAAGATGTTTTTAAGACTCACGTGAATAATAATCTGTAATATAATTATGGTTAGTTATATGTAATTTATATTATGTGGGATTCACTTGACAATGTGGTAATTTTGTTTCTCTAAGTTACTGTTGTGACGTCAAACAATCTTCTTTGAATTTTATAATTATTTAGTAAAGTTCAGATTTAACTTTTAAAATTGATTACTTATCGACTTAAAAAAACGACTAACATTAAAAGGAAAAAATAAAACGAGAAACAAGAATGACATAGGTAGCTAAAATAATCAATTGTTAAGTTTCGTTGTTATTTTTGAGAACTGTCTGCAATTATATAAACAAACCGGCCAAGTGCAAAACGGACTCGAAAAATAATGGGTTTCTTACAATAAGACCCTTCTACATAATAATCAACACGACAAAGGATTAGCAAAATATATTTCATCCGTTTACACGTGAAATAGGCAAAAGAAATAGACATTCATTTTTATATATTACGCTAACTGTGCCATGCGACTTCGTCCTCGTTTTTATATTATATAATAACATTCTAAAAAAATCTTATTATGTCAGCTGTCTGCCGGTGAAAGTCCGTCAAAATCGGTCCAGCCGTTTCAGAAATTAGCAGGTACAAACAGACAGATAGAAAAAGATTCTAAAAATTACTATTTTGGTACCTATATGTACCTTTTAAACATACATATGCATTTAGTAATAAGCGGTTATTTTAATATCACATACAGACTCTCCAATTTTATTTATTTGTATAGATTAAGTATAGTTTTTGATCACCTTCTGAGTGTCAGGTATTATATTACACTCAATTACAAAGTTGTTTTTAAGATTCTCCGCTTGTTTTGATCTTTTTATTCAAGAATACTTAACCTTTACATAAAAAATAAAGGTTTTTATACTTGCACAGTTTAACAGTCATCTAAGTAATGTTTACAACCATCGTATTGATTTCAAAACATTTAACGTATATGGAGATTTTAACCGCTTTTAGATACTCATAAAAAGAATCAATCAAGAATTACAGACCATTTTACGTATTTTACAAAACTATGAATCGTTTATTGTTAGTTTCATCTCTTTCTGTGATATTTAAAAACTTAAACGTGTAGCCGCGGTGGATTAGTGTTTAGCGCTTCAGATTTCCGTTCCGGTACCCCATATATATCTACCCATAATAGCATTGTAAAACTCTCACAGAATTTCTGGTCCCAGTTATATTGATAAAAGACGGAAATTCTTCAAGTTAAATTAGTTTCTAGATTTACTATTTATTTGTTAATTGTTTATGTCTACCTAAACATAAATTCTTAATTAAAATTAAAAAATGAAAATCGTCCCGTCCGTATCTACGAAAGAGTAGGCAAAAGTAGGTACTAGGAACATGCATAACTATGATTAGCCGATGATAATAGGTGGCAAGTTCGTTCCCATATCGGGCACAAATACCAGGTTTCCTCGCGAACTTTTGCTTTATTAAAAGAGTACTCAAAAAATGTACCATGGGTCACTACCAACATGTCCACTGGTGGTATAGTGCTGTGGAGCAACTCGCCCGGGTAGGGATCCACCGCCTTATCTATTCCTGCCGCCATGCCCTGTGGCAGCGGCATACCTATAACATCTATGGTGTCTATAAGCCACGGTTGTCTCTTACCATCAGGAGAC
>DVZL01006621.1:0-11246 GCA_018236625.1 Lasaia peninsularis | reverse complement strand
TAAAATTGAAGTGTCTGTTTGTAAAATTAAAATGACCGCATTATACTAAGAGCTCATTTATATATACACGGTACATATACCAAAATAACATTTTACAGATTTTTCTGTATGTCTTTTCGTGTGTTTGTTCTGGCTAATCTCTGGAAAGATTGGACTGATTTTGACGGGAATTTCAAGAGTAACTGAGGCTGCTCTCATTAAATTAAACTCTAATGCGGACGAAGTCAGGAGCACAGCTCGTTACTCAATAAACGCGATGAAAATTTCTACATGTGTTAAGCGATACATCAACATGTCAAAGATTTAGAACGAGTTTAAAAATATGTATTTTATAATGGGAGTTATGATATTATATCATCAACTAGTTGATGCCTGTGGCTTTGAGCACGTGACACTAACATATATAAACATACAACGAAGTTATAGAAAGTTAAGAAAAACCGACTTCCGACTGCGTTGAGCAGAAAATAATAAATTCACCTGAAGCAATCATAAGATCGCATGTCTGACAATAATTACTTTCGTGCGAGATGACTTTCATTATTTTATTGCCTTAGGGACGAAATAAACTATTTTTTTCTGCCCACCGCGACCGCCCGAAAAATGATTATCCCGATTAATCGAATTTGCCATTTTCACTCATCGAGTAGAAAATTACATGTGATTTGTCGCGTTTTTTTTCTACTTCCCTAGATGTGGGAAGTGGTTCGAACCCAGTATTCTCGTTTGAATTATTAAAACCACTCATCAGTGACGTGTGAAAACATATACTGATAAAGGTAAGTGTGAAATAGTTCTGGAATTATGTAAATGTTGATATTGTAATATGAGTGTATAAAATACAAATAAATAGATCACGTAATAACAAATAGTGTAGTATTAATAAATCACCCGCATAGTTTGTGGAGATTTTGAGTGGTCGACTGGTTGACACTGAAAGTTATACCTGCCTGTGAACCAGCCAGCGGCCCCAATCTGAAACAATATACCGACACCTGACCCTGTTACTTGTATAATGGTAGCGTGGGGTGGCATGCTGTTGCATGCATTCATATTGTTAATTGCCTCTATCCGACAACTACTCTTATACTAGCCAATGTAAAGCTTATATCCCAGTGGCGATCGCCTATCGCTGCGTTTTGGCGTTTTCAAAAAAAGTAAAAATTAGTTTCTCGTACAACATGAAACTATTAGAACTATAATTAAATATAATATACAAACTAGATTTTGAGCGTTGCGCGTTGATTTTTTTTAAGATGGCGGCCATTTTTTTTGTCGCTGTCAAGGCGTGTTTTAAGGGTTAATCGAGGTCGCTGATTACGAATTTGACATCCGTCTTGAAATCCAAGATGGCGACCGACCACAGCCAGGTTCTCGTTGATTACTACAGTTATTAATTACATTTAAAATTATTGCGTTCTTATGATGCATTGCAAAAAACTTTTACTTTGCATATGTTTAAAACTATGATATAGAAAAGTAGTTATTATCAATCACAATACTGGTTTATTTAGTAAACTGAAACTATTATGTGTATTGAGTTTAACGTCTAGATGTTTATTCTATTTAACCTAGTTTATTCTAGACGGAATATAAACTATGTTCATGTCGTAAAACTTAATTTGATTAATTCTTACCAGACGAGAGATATACTTTCGAAATTTCATAATCCATTTTGAAAGCTATTATAAATGTTAGATATTTCAAACTGGTGATTATCACAAATTTTATATACTAAATCTATTACAATTCACGACTTTCGAGATGTTACATAAAATTATTGAAATGTCAAACACAAATAATCGCCGAAAGAGCGTAGCGGTATATGGCCGGCGCTGGATAAAACCTTTACATAGCGTTTTAGTTTTGTAAAGTTTAGTGCACATAAATCACTAAAACACACTAAAAACAAGTAATTCAAAACTCACTATAGTGTCTTAGTAATTAATTTGCATTATTCTTTACTGATGTTAGTATCTGTATAAATTTTAATACTGCTTACAATCTACATCAAATAATATTTACAGCATTCTGAAATAAATGGGTCTATGTCTATATACAGTGAGGTTAATTTCGAGATATTTTTTTATGGTGGCGCATTTTGGTCATCGTACACTTACTCTAATGGCAATAGGATTGTCAGAGTAGTCCACGGGTTGACATCGAAAACTGTAATGATTCCACCAGCCTCCCATCAGGCTCTAGATGGTTTAAAATTATCATTTCATCAAACGTTAATTCTCATATGCGAGATTACATGACACACACATAAATAATAAAAAATATGTTGTAGCTGTAAAAAGGACACACACTCACACATTCTCAGACACAGCAAATATAACACTCACATACCATTGTGTATTATAAAAATTTTAATAAGATATACCTTTACAATTCTGAAAAAAAGTTGATAAAATAGTAGACAGAAAACACCTTCACTGAAAATCGTAATTTGGATAGGAAATAGGAATTATTTACATAAATCAAAAAATACTATATCTATATACAACAAAGCATATATATGTATAGTTTAATTTAATTAAAAATGTATATCTTTTGGAAAAATTCTATCCCAAAGATGATATATTGACGAGTTTTATTTATGCTGTCATATTCATTACAAAAAAAAGTAGAATTCCAAAATTTAGTGCCCTTGACCACTAACTGTAGAGAAGGTAGGACCTTTAAAAGTTGTATTAAAATCAAGGTCAAGGTCAAATAATTATAACTTTAAATCTAAATATCAATTAAAATTATTACTGTATGCAAAATGTGAAACTTTTTTTTTATAGATTTTTAGAAAAAAATATTTTTTTGTTTATTTTAACACATGTATAGAGTGTAAGAAACTATTAGTAGATACTATAGTTGCCAACTATTTACATACAAATATAAAAATACATTCTCTAACAACTATACTTTGGTAGGTTTCAAAACTGTGCTCTCAGAGTATGATTGAAAGTATCAAGCATCATGCATACAAATCTCACTTTATATTAAATTTTTGAAGCTTTCCATTATTATTTTTATTAGAGATGTCACAGAATAATAATTCTGGTCGTAAATTACATTATTATGTACAGATTTTCACACAATTTCAAAGAAATATGTATGAATTTGACTACAACAACAATATTATTTATATTTTTGCTGAATGATATACTTCTGATTTTTACAACGAAAATTCGAAAATGATAACATATTCTAATGAAAATTTTAATTATATAAAACTTAAAATTAATCTGATACCTCTTAAATCTATATTGAAAAAGTCTAAAATTGATTTATCATTTCCATTAAAAAATTACTCTGAATAATTAAAATGGTAAGACTTTTTCAACTCTTATTCCGCACTTTAGTACAATGTCACAGCAATAATCCCAATTGTAATTTGTATAAAATCATGCTATTAAATGGCTACAATTCTTCATAAATAGAAAAATGACTACAATCCTTTAGTAATATCAAAAGTATTTCAATCAGTAAACATATAAGAAATTAAGAGATATCATTTCTTTTAAGTATACAACAAAATAAATATATTTATAATATGTATAATAGTAATAAAAAAATGTCTTACCTCATAGAAAAGCCACGCACTGAATATAACTTGTGCCAAGTTATACCATATTAAAATATTTTTTAATTCAAGTGGTTTCCTATTTTCCATTATCCGTGGTCCTAGAACCTAAAACAAGACAAATTTTATTAATTCATTTCATATTAGTTTATGGTTTCAGGTTCTTTCTTTTTTTAATGCAACTAGAAATTTGAAAATATTATTACTTTTTTAGATGTACTACATTACTGAGCTTTTTTGTGCAAAAAATACATAAATAAAATTACATGCAAAATTAAATGCTTACAAAAAGTATAATTCTAAAAGATAAAAAATGTAAAATAACTGTTTGACTAAATTTATTTTGTTCGACTAGGGGATTTCGCAAAGTAGCGCCTGATTTTATTAATTATCAGGACTAGATGTTTTTGTTAACAAAAAATGATCTTGTTTGTGGATAGTATAATTTTTATATATTTTTGTAATTCTGTGAAATTATTTGATAAATAATATGTTTTTATGCTATGAGTTGGTTAAATGGTTAATGAAATTTGCCTACAATACCATTAATTTTATTTGTTTTGTTTCCTATAAACTGTTGTCATGCTTTTAAATACATAGAATTAAACATAGTTGCTTCCTGCTGCTATGTAAGTTTACAACTTTCATTGAAACAATGATTCAAGAGGAAGGTTTATATGTATATAAAATGCATAATATAACCGTGCCAAGTCAGGTGGGTTCCTAGCATATATTAAAGACCAAAGCTTTTAAAGTTAAACAATTACATAACTAATATAAATTCTATAAAACAGATTGCAAAACTCACAAGTATCAGATCATTAGTGAATTACAATGAAAACACTACTTTTAACAAAGGAAGGCCTTCTCAAACTTGCATTGCAGATGTGTTAATGTGATAAGCCTTGAATTAAGTTTGAAAGCTAATAACATTCTTTAAGATTGATCAGTACAAGTTTTGAATTACTTTATCAACAAGATAGAAAAAAACACAACAATATGGGCAGTCAAGGTTTATAAGATATATAGATTTCGCAACACAAATATGACTTAAGTGCTGAATCCTTCTATATGCTAAGAATATGTCATTACTGAATACCAGTAAATGCCATATATGGTAAATACAAAAGTTTGGTGAGATATATTTGTATGAATATAATTTCTAATGAATTTATTTACTCTTCATATAATGGGGTATTTGTATAATTTATTAATTTGGTAAATAATCATAAGAAATTATTTTCATTGTATTTTGTGATTCTAATCACTTTTTCAGCCTTCATTAAGAAAATGATTGCCGATAAATATTATAAAAAAGCTAGTTTTCTACAATTAATACATAGTATTCAATTATAGTATTGTAAATTTAATTATTAAATCTAATATATGTGATTTGATACGGTACTGTTGACATTACATTTTTTACTATAAGTTGTGTACAGCCAAATTGCTGTGATAAGAGAAATTAGAAATAGTAAATTTTAAGATATAGTAAATTTAGTTTATACTAACCTTAACTAGATATACATATGTTAAACATATTAATAATGTTGGCAATGGAGAACTCATCAGGAACCATGGATTTGTCCGGGGATCTGAAAATATAAGCATTTTTAAACAATAATCAAATACGAAAGCTGGGATGTCTTAGTTTTTATTTTGGTTACACCAAAAATTGACACCATATTTTTGGTACATTAACTTTAATGTATTTAAATTTCAACTTAAAAAATTAACTAAAACTTATAAATAATAGGATAAATACAACTCACCTCCATGTTTGTCCATAAAAACGTGCATATCATTTATATATTCTAATATAAGTGACATTTTTTCTGTTTTTTATTCTGAAAAAAAATAAAAAAGATTAAAATATCACATAATATCTTTTGACACACATCCTTCTACAGGTATTTGTACTTTGGGCGCGCTGACATAATATGTGTAAACCAGAACAAAATTGGAAGTTGTGTACCTTACATCAATGAAAAACTTTGAAGGTTGTGAGAAATTAGCAGAATAATAGGATTTTCAAAATCACATATCTCTATTACGGAACTGACACCAATATTAAATAGGTTAGCACCAAAGTGCTATCTACTGCGCGAAGCAGAAGCCAAAAATTGGCAGTTGATACTCCACACAGCGCCCCCGAGTGACGAGCCTTCGACCCTCCGAAGTCCGGTCCGACCTCAGTCCTCTGGGAGGAACTGTCAATTGTCAATGTCACAATATGACACTTGCCATTGGTGTTATATGACGTAAGCATGCAGTCATTAAATCCATAGTGAGGTGCGAGGTGAAATATAAATTGAATTTTGAGCATTTTTGTTTATTTTATATTTGTTTTTATTGTCATCTAAAATTAATGTTGTTAATTACGTAACAGGATTTACAATTATTGTTAGTTTATTTATTTCTTTAAATATCGAATCCCTATTTTTAAATTGTATGCCTACATATAATTATAAATAATAATAATTATTATAAACATCTACATTCAAAATTTCGCTAACTTGTTATTAAATCATTATAAAGACACATTTTTTTCGATTGAACTTTGAAGGTGTCTTTGCAAATTCTGCTAAAAAGGGGTCATCCATAAATTACGTCACATGAATTTCATGATTTCTTGCCCCTCCCTCCGTCTCCGTCGTCGTCCGTCGTCATTTGTGAGACTCCCCCCTTCCTAGTGTGACGTCACATTTTTTGCAAATTCTTGAACGAATTATTGAATGAAAACAGCGGTTCAGAAATCAATTATTAATTAAAATTAACATCAAATGAAACTATTAACCAAACAAAAACGATAAATTATATCAATTACAAAATTTATCAAAGGGCGCCTAGGCGGTTGCAGCGCTTAATATTAGTAGAGCGAGTGATCGACAAAACAATTTTTATTTAATATTTACATAAAAAAGTTGTATATTATTTGAGATTTTCGTTAGGAAATAACTTAATGTTCGTGTTTTAACACTTAGGGCCTCTTTCACCACGTCTGAGTAAAGTTACAAGTAAGATAATCGCTCAGTAAACTCATGAGTAAATGCAGAAAGTAATTTCACAAAGTAAATGTAAAATGGAACTAATTTATTTGATATGTTTATCTGTCAAGTAATACTAATCAATGAGTAGTTAATTGATACTTTACTCAGCCTTGGTGAAACAGGCCTTTACTCCTATATTATAATAGATTGAAATGTAACGTCACGAAATTTAGGTCCCTTCACACCTCCCTTGTCACACAATGTCACCCTTGGTCGACCCCCTCTCTCCCCCTAAACGTGTGACGTAATTAAAATTTAACAAATAGTTTTTGTTGTTAGTTTCATACAAACCGTACAACTGAAAAAGCCGAAACAAATAAAAATATAAAAAAAATAATTTGTAGGTATGGTCGTGCAGTTGGAGTTTGATTTTGACGAACGCGATCCCGGGGTTCGACTTTCGGGTACGGTATCTTATTCTATGAGTTTTTCAGGTGCCAGAGACTAAAAAATCATACCGTTGCCTGGGAGGTTAGAATGAGCACTATCGTCTCGACGCGACCGTATCGTTTTGCGCGATTCGAAATGTCAAACTCATCACAACACTTTGCATTTATAATATTGCTGTACTGTTTTTTTCTATTAAAATATAGGTATCGCTATGTTTGACAGGTATCTTGACAGGCGTATCTATAACCTGCCATAATCTTGAAGTTTACAACAATGTCACTTTCGAATTAACAAACTATGAAACTAAAGACTCTTTCGAGATTACACTCTTAATAAAGATTTGTCCGACCAATTTTAAAAGGACCAGCTTCTCACTTACATGGCCGGCTTGAATTAACATTCTCAACTTCACAACACCGCGCCGGTAGAAACAGCCCCCTTAGAACGTGCGCTATCGTCACGACGCGATCGCGTCATTTGCGCGATTGGAAATGTCAAACTCAAAAAACCTAGTACAAATTTTTGACATTGACATTTCCAATCGCGCGAAACGACGCGATCGCGTCGTGACGATAGTGCACGTTCTAGTCCCCATATGTCAGTCCGTCCAGAGCAGTGCTGCCAATTGGCGGGGCATTCCCCGATTTGCGGGGAATAGCTAAAATCGGGGAATGCTGGAGAATAGGCGATTTAATATAATTTGATTAATTTTTACGGAAAACAATACAATTAATTGAAATTATGTCGAAATAAGTGTAAGAGAGGTAAAAAAAGGCTCGTCGGTTCTCGAACTAAGATTTTATATGTGAGAGTAAGATACGTAAAAAAAAGGTCTGCCACCGCCGCGGTCAGCCCTGGTCCAGAGAGAAATAGCAAGACGTGTTCGGCATAGGTATTTGCTAGGAGTGTAATTTCTAAATAGTACCTACTTTAGTTTTATGCCTCAAAACCTTAATACACTCAATAAATTAGAGCTTTAATCACCGTCCTAACTATACAGAATGTTTGATAAATGGTTGCCAAAGGATACAAATGATAGCTAATAATTAAAATAATTAATAAAAATACATGCTCTTTTGGAAAATTATTCACTTATGTTTTTCAAAAGATTTTTTTAAATATTACTTTTTTGGTTGCTGTAGCCTCGAATAAATATATAAGGAAAACAAAAAAAAACAACATTAAAAACAAACGTTTCGTTGCACGCTTAAAATGGGAGCAAAAATATGCTGATAATTGCTAGTTTTGAATAAAATTATCTATTATAAGTATTTTATCTTTTTTTGAATAACTAATTTGTTGTTAACCCCGTGTTAAAACTTCACCGAAAAATGTATCTTCGTATGTTATAATAATTCAAAATAATATTGAAATTGCGCATTCGTTTTTAACAACCGTATTTCGTTGTCATAGCTATTATTAATTATCTTTTTATTTTTTAGTTGCTCGACGATTAAAACTTAGAATAAATAAGGAGAGAATAGGAATGTTTAAAAATGAAAAATACCTATGGGTAAACTTTAACAAGATAGTTGCCGCAAGACAAGATTTTTCGCATTATTGTTAAATTTGCCCTTTATTTATAATTTTAGTCATAACTGACTGTTAAAAATAAAGTTTGCGTCGTTTGAATTGTTGTTTTTATTATTTTATAAATATTGACACATGATGACCGCCGTTGATGGTTTAACGAACATAACGCTACCGGCCAACCGCGATGCTCGGGTTCGATTCTCGACGGGGGCAGGCATTTGGGTGATGAACATAGATGTCTGTATTTCCGGGTCTGGTATTTTAAATTTATTCTGTTATCAATTTAAGTGTTTATGTATTAATATTATTGTCTAATACCCATAGCATAAACATATAATTTGAATAGGTACTAATTTGGATTTGGCTGATTTGTCCAGGGATATTTATTTAATTATGATAACAGATATAGAAAGACGTATAATATATGCAGCTTAATATTAAAAAATATGAACACAATAAACCTTTTTGGATTACTTGCTTTAGTACGGCTTACGCGGTCTGGTTTTTGTTCGCTGACAAAAAGTGTTTTTTGGAAAAATATAAGAATCATGTAAAAAAAAATTGTATGTTTGATTTTAAAAAATGTACGCCAGTGATGATTAAGATAATAATAATTGTACCTATAAAAAAAAAAACAAATTAACGTAGTTACATGAAACTATTCCTTGGTGGCACAGAATAATAAATGTTCTGTAATTCACACGTTTGAATTGATAATGGAAAAATAATTCAGTTATGGGGATATTTTTTAACCTAAGTTCAAGGTTATTTTATAGTTTATATGGAAATACAGCAATTTAGTATTCACGCAAAGTTCAATACTTGGGTAAAGTACGTACGTACGTACGTTATAGTCCGAATTTATCCTCTTCATATCTTTCTGCGATCGCTTTGTACGAGTTTTTGTTATTTTTTCTTTTATATTATATAATATTATTTTATATAATATTATTTTATTAATTATTATATAAGTTATGGTACCAGGTATTAGTTAAGGTACCAGAATGAGGTACTAGAAAATCTTAAATAGACGGTACTAACCTACCCTATGATGTCTGAAATATTCTTCTCTATCTAAAATTTCTTCGTGATATCTGCAACAAATAAAAGATAAATATTAGGCGCTTTATTTAGTGTATATTCAAACTATACTTACTTAATTATTAATATCTTGGAGTGTCTGTATGTAATATTAAAATAAATGCATATGTATGTTTACAAGGTACATATAGGTACCAAAATAGTATTTTCTAGAATTTTCTCTACAAGCAGGCAGTCGATGTACTAAGGACTAGCTTGGACTATTTTTTAGGGTACCTATTTATAAAATAAAATAATTGAATAAAACGTGGACGAAGTCGCGGGCATAACTAGTATAATATTATTAAACCTTTTATTGTAATGTAAATAATTATAATACCTACTCATCTATTGCTTGTTAAATCTTATTAAATAGACATAACTGTGACTAATTAACGTGCTATCGTAATAAATTTCAAATTTAAATGATATTTGGCATCTCTGAATCGTACTAAATACGATGAGTTTGATGTAAAATTTAATGATATACCTAAAGGAATATAGTCGTTTTAGCAAAAAAAATATAGAGGTATTAAACACGTGGAAAAATATTTCATAGATAGAAGCCAGTCTTTCAACTGTCCTTCGGTTAAATGAGAAAGAAGTATTTGTGTTTGCGCTACATTAGTACAGAGAGAGAGAGAGACAGATAAGGTACCACTATGAACCTACTGCCTACAGGTACTACCACAATCTTATTTCTTGTTATATCATAAGAAGTTTACGCTTACAGGCTGCCGTACGTCTCACCAAGTCTATATAATATTATATTGGCCCTTTAAAAAAATACATCAGTGCCCCATTAATTGCATAGCTATTGGAAAACAAATTTTTAAGTAATTTTATCATAATAACATACATCACTTACAAACTGAACATCGTATTGCTGATAGCAATCGAAATTGCTAACAACGAGTGGTATAATATTAAAAAAATCCTTCTAAATTCAAGTAGATCATTCGTTCATCGTAATTATGTATCTGTTAAATAATATTGTCTATGTAATACGTCACATAATTTAATAAACTGAATATTTAATAATCTGTCTACGTCATGCATTACGTGCTTCGAAAAAGGGCATTCACCAATTAACATTATTTATAAGATATAATATTATGTACTATTTACCACAGTGTGCGACGACCGTAACGTTTATTTCAAAACAGTTGCCATGTAGTTTTTTAGGATACCGTAAGCAAAGGGTAAAAATTGTACTCTATTACTAAGACACCGCTGTTTGTCTGTCTGTCTATCTGTAGCTCAAGAACCGCGATAGCTATACGATTAAAATTTTTATGGATGATGTATTTCTCTTGTCGTTATTATAGCTATAACAACAAATACTAAAAAATCTCAGGATAAAGTAAATATTACAGTAAACTCCCATAAAACAAACGAATTTATTGTTATGTGGTGTCCCGACAGCCAATAGATGTCGCTATGCATATATAGATCGCGGAATGAATAAATTGAATATTCATAATAAAATTCTATTCATGCAGTGCTGATGAATAAAAAGGAATCGTAAGCTATATACTAATTACATATGCTCCTAGATATTTAAATTTATTTATATAGTTGACGGATTTGGCACAGCATCTTCCATGCGCGTC
>DVZL01006620.1:0-11246 GCA_018236625.1 Lasaia peninsularis | reverse complement strand
TAGCAATGAATTTGAATAATATATACAAATAAATAAAATTGGAGTTTCTATAAAAAAAATTTAAATTACCCGCTTTTTACTTAATGCATATGTATGTTTACCGGGGTTGTCTATCTGTTTGTTTGTACCCATTAATCTCTAAAAAGGCTGGACTGATATTTTTACGTATAGCTTTTCTTCATGGTTTGACGTATAATTCTAATTGTTTCTTAAGGGCTTTTACATTTTCATCCGGAGAGAGATCAATTATTAACAAATGCGATATATTAAATACTAGGTTTAATTATTTCATGTGAAATAAATTAGCCTAAGTTACTTCTCATTGCATAAGTTATTTTTTCGCAAAACTCCCGTTAAAATCAAGTCAACTATTCCAGAGATTACCCGAAACAAACAGACGTAGGTGTACACAAACATAGTAAAAAAATGTTTTTCTGATATACGTATCGTGTTCATATGAATTTAGTAAAAAAAGTTTAAGGGTAATATTACAAACATATACTCCGATTATATTTATTTGTATAGATATCGATATTGCAATAACACGATTACCTATATAGAGGTTAATTATTTAAATCGATTGTTATATTAATATATGCTGATAATAGTAATAACCTTTTTGGTTGTTTAAAGTCTTGATACAGCATTTTGGGAAACAGGAAAAATAGACGCTTATTTATATTTACTTTTATGAGAAATACGCAGTCTAGACTCACGTTGTAAATACTTTCATCGACACTGGCGTGTTTAAAAAACTTTATAACGAAGTGCTTTTATATAAAAAGTGTTTGCACAGTCGAAGTGCTTGTGTATAAGAGCAGTACATCATCAATGACATTTGATTTCCACTCGAATAGAAACTTGGAGCACGACGCAGGCGTGGCGGGAATGTGTTCATACCGTCCGCGTCCTAAGTTAAATTATGTTATGAGATACACTTTCATGCTAATTCATAAGCTCGTTATTAAATAAAAACACAACATTTGAAGATAGCTTTGAAAATATCACTTTTTACGTTTATTAAAACTATTTTAATACATTCGAAATTCAAATTAATTTAAACTTACCGGAATAGTTTTATTTATTTTATTGCCAGTATCAAAAACGTATTTAAAGTTAAAAGTACAACTGGAGTTTGCCCTTGTAACCACAATCAGTCCCGAATATTTAATATTGCTAACTCTTTCTAAGCTGAACAACGTGAAAATGAACCGGCCATATAAGAGTGAGACGGCTAATTTTTGTCACTACATTTTACACTTTTACATAAATGTATTTAACCTATACCTCGCTTTATGCCTCGAGTTACAGCTGATAAAGCTAAAAAAGTTTTGGAGTTGCTGGGCTGGCTAGTAATAGAGTACTGAGCAACAACTCGTCCGGATAAAGATTCAACGCTTTACCTATTCCTGCTGTCATAATTATATTGTCATGTTCCGGTCTGGAGGTAAGGGTAGCCGATAGACTTGCACATAAGGTCTAACAGCCCGATCACAGGGCAGCGGTGCACCTACATCTATGGTGTCGCTTACCAGTAAGAGACCCGTGTGCTTGTTCGCTGTCTAATCCCATAAAAAACATTCACCAAAAAATATAATATGTGTTTATTTAAAAATTATTATCATCATAGTACAAAATTATCGTAAGATCGTCCGCTGACTCATGTATATTGTAACTGTATAAAAGAGTATTTTGATCTGTCATCCACAGACAAAAAATTGAAATCAATAAAATCAGTTTCTGACTTACCCGTCATAGATAAAGTTCAAAAGGTTAAAGATTACTAGGTATTATTTGCTAAACGTTTATTGCATCATTTTAACTTTAAATTATATTATTAAATGATAATAATGATTTATGTTAAACTAATCTATATCTGTATGTAATATTATAGTAACAGCTTTTTACTAGATGCATATGTATGTTTACACCTACAAATACAAAAACAGTATTTTTTTAGAATTTTTGTCTGTCTGTTTTTTGTTCTGAAACAGCTCGACCGATTTTAACGGCTTATTCTACTGTTATTTTAGAGATGTATAAAATAAAATAAAAACGCGAACAAAGTCGCGGGCACAGCTGCATATTGATTGATTTATTGATGAATGATTGTTAATTCATATGTGGGGAGTTCTTTAAGGTAGCTCTAATTCACACTCAAAATACTTATTTAAGGTATATACTATAATTTTCTGACTATTATTGACTAAACGTCTGTAGAAATATTACGTAAAAACTAATTTGACAGGACTAAAAGACTTTTGTCTTTTTTAATTTAGTTGAAAGAGACTAACGTTCAGACGTTTAGACTTTTAATTTAGTTAAAAGAGGATAGCGATAAATTAAAAGAAGCTAACCGCAGCAAAAAATTAAATAAATACTCAGAAACGATAAATCATTATTAGTTAATTAATTGTCTGTATTATGATTTCATTATTTCATTTTGTAGAGATAATAGAATAAGATAATTAAAAAAAATACATTTATTTTTAAAAGGATTTTGACAATTTTAGCATTTGTTTTATTAAAATTATTTATATATTTTTTAAACATTTTATCACATAAAGAGGCTAAAACATAAAACAGTGAAGCAATAAACAACTGCCAACCGGTTATCGAAATATTCTTAGTCATATCATATGTTGATATATTATATGTCAAATTCCTTGTACATTATATATTATATATCGATCACAAAACTCGTGCGCAGTTTAAAAAAAAAGGATTTTTTTAATTTTCTTACTTTGGGGTTAAATTAGTGTGATTTGTATAGGGTTATTTGTAAAATATAAAAAACTAGCTGTCCCGACAAACTTCGTACCGCTCGCACTTAGGGGTATGAAAAATGATGTTGACTGATTTTCAGACCTACGCTCGCAAACTTTCATGGGAACGGAATTCCTGGCTCTAAGCTACCTCCCCACCAAGTTTTAGCTGAATCGGTCCAGCCGTTCTTGAGTTATAAATAGTGTGACTAACACAACTTTCTTTTATCTATATCGATATATTATATAATTTGTAATAGTTATTGATACGAATATTATATTATTAAAACACTTAAACGCAATTAAACATTAAAAAAATCAACAAAGAACGTGAATTAAGAACTACCCACTTTTTGAATTCGATTGAAAAGAATAAAAATGAATAAGTTTAGAATATAAGATATACTTTATATCTTTTTCCTACACATCCATCTTATAAGAGTTTTATAGGCAAGGATATAGTAATGAGTTTCCGTTCGTTGTTAATACAAATGTGGATCAAGAGGAAGTGAAATTAAAAGTGTTTTTCATACAACGATTGCGGTCGAGATTATTCTATATTTCCTATAATGGAATGTCTGAAGGCGCGTGTGTGAACTTGGTCACCTCCGCCGAGAAGAGGTTGCTCTGTGATCTTGTTTTGCAAACTGTATATATAAGTACGTGCTTAATCTATACAAATAAATACGATTTAATATATTTACAAGGTAGATACACCAAAACAACATTTCTATCCGTCTGTTTGTACCCGCTAATCTCTGAAACGGCTGGGTCGATTTTGACACGGCTATCACTGGTAGACAGCTGATGTTATAAGGAACGGCTTAGGCTACTTTTATTTTACAATTTTATATTAGAAGTGTATAAAAAAATAATTAAGTAAAAACGCAGACGAAGTCGCGGGCACAGCTAGTCTTAAATATTAAGATTAAAATTCACGTCCATATTCCCGAGACCCGAAGAGGAAGGCAGAGGTACAATTGTTTCCAATGGGCTAATCGTGGGTGTACATGTACCTCTGCCTACCCCTTTTAGAGATATAGGCGTGATAATATTTATTCATTTTCTCTTTTAGACTGATTAAAAATCAATAAATTTTCATCAGTAGAAGAAATGCCATAATACTCATAACTAGTTTTAAATATAATAAAAAACAACAGTTAAATCAGATCTTGTATCGGAGAGTGAAATTATGAAATAAAAAAGCTCGCCTCCGTTTCTCCACGTGATGGACATGACAACTTGATCTAACTGCATGCCTGTCTCTCAGATTCACAGATAGCCCGGCCATATTTGTAGCTGTGAGGTCTCCGAAGGTATGCACATTGAAATAAACAAATAATTGAAATAATATATTGAGTATGCTACTTTTGAAATGTTTTCTATATATGGACGTAATGAATAAATGCCTATGCTGCAAAGAATGTTGAACACGTGGTGAAACTCGTCGATTTGACGAGTAATAAGTTCAAAAACTAAAACCCGACTATTAAAATCCACGCTCTAAAAGGCGAGCTTAATGCGTTTAGTATTCTCTACCATCCAACCTTTGAGCCAACAGAAAAAAATCAATAAAGGCAGATGCATACAAAAAAAACAATAAAATTAGAAACAAAATAAAAAACAGAAAAAAAAACCAGAACTTAAAAAACTAAAAACATATCTAATTACCTCAATATATAAAATAACAAAAAAAAATACAATTAATGTTTAGTTTTGGCTGCGTTTGTTTTTTTTTTAATTTCAGCATTGGCGTAAGCAATTGTCATTAGGCAGGTGTCGTAATTACTATCTGCTATATCTGCTCATACTATCTGCATTACACTGCTAACAAAGACCGAATACATAGTGTTGCATTTCTAACTCTTTCTGTCATTTTTATAGTCATTGTTGTGTTTATGAGAATAAGATAGATGTTTGATATTGCGGACAGATTGTTGTTCATGATAATAATAATATAGTCATTTATTGCTAAAAATAGAGTATACATAAGGTTGTTCCATTTAATAACAAAATGAAGTCTTATTTCACCACTTTCGTGGTGTGCATTAATTTAATTTTATTAATTATCAGTTTAGATTAGTCAGTATTCATTCATTAAAATCTTTATATAATAATGATCGCGAATTAATATATTGTTGTACAATCCATAAAATTATTTATTATAGTTGAAAGACAAAAATGAATTAGTTGTTGTTAGGGGTGTTATCTCAAAATTCTTCTTCACCCGATTTCATAAAATGTGGATTAAATGGTTGAAATGGTAATAATGATTCTATAGCTTAACGAAAAACCTAAATACATTCAGTAATATTTTCAGTAACGAGAACATACACGGTACAATAGATACTTCATGAATATATTTCTTCCGAGCTTTATATTTCTATAACGTAACGGTTTGGTTGTTGTGTTAGATCCCAGGTTAGGATATTTTTCTTAAATGTTCTTCAGATTATTCTGAGTAAGTAGGTATTACATTGCCCGAGATTAGAAAATGTCCGCAGTGGCGATAGGCTTGCCACCTATCACATCATGGGTCCTAGTACCTTGGCTAATCGTGGATGTTCTAGTATATCTACTGGACTCACGAGTCGTGGATATACTAGCACACCTCTGCCTACCCCTGGGGGGATAAGCGTGAAGGTAAATGTTTTTCTATTATTATTATTATTATATTGAGCTTTCCTATTAATGGCTATGGCTGAAGAAAAAATCAAAGACAAACACGAACACTTAAAGCGTAATCGAATCCAGTATGTAGGTCAGGCGGATTTATGTGGTAACTTATTAATAATTGTTCCAATTGTATCGATTTATAGTTAACTATAAAACTTATTTTAAGAGATATTTGCAATTACGAAGCAAACAGTCGTTTTTATGGACCATTACACATCATCGCACTCGTATATCATAAAACTTATTTCAGACAAACAATAGAAAGGACCGAGGTGAAAGGCTGAGACGCTTTTTGATTTTGGTTAATTTCTCGTGTTAAAAGTGCTCTGGTACTGTCACGGAGAAAAATTACAAGCATATCTTCACGCCAGGTCCCTTGCGAGGTAGGTAGAGAGCATCGAGTACTAAATACATACTTGCCTAGCTTTCCCCATATTCATTTCTTTGTTCATACAAACACGGCAGTTTCTCTTGACACCAACCTCGGAGAAAAATTAAAAAGAAAAGCATCATTTTTCTTGCAAAAAAATATCAATTATAATTGAACTGAGTCTCGAAAATAACTTAACACATATTAAAAAAAATAATCGTAGCTGAATACTATTTAAAATTAAGTGTATCATTTTTACAATATCATTATTCGGTCAGCTTGTCATTAATGAATAATGACTAAACGTAAGAAAAAAACAAAAATCTTATGTCTGTGTCATTTAAAATCCTATTTTTAAAAACACAGACGAACAAAAATCAAGAGAACGCAATTAATAAAATCAAAACTCCATAAATATTCGTTATAAATTTTCAATCAAGTCGATTTAATTGAACCGATGCAATTGTATAAAACATAGACAATACAAAATCATAGACAATGGTAGAGAAAACAGAGTAGTCCAACGAAGTGTGTGTATAATAAACTCTATGCTAGCATTAGAGATACTTGACCTTTAAGAATGCGTGAACACAAATTCTCGTAGTAGATAAACAGAGAACACGCCTTTTGCGCTTGTGAATTGCTAATTCCGAATCGATAATTATAAGCGTAACACCATCAGGCATTCAGGTTCGATAACGGAGCACGTTTGTAAGGGTACGTGTATAATTGGAGCAATTTCGGTCAGTTTCTCTGCACTTTTATTAAGACTCGTCGTGAATGCTATATCGTTATATATATATCATGGATGCATTTCGGAGAAAGGAGATGTTTCAAAATTGTATTAAGTTTTGATGTAGGTTTTTAATGTTTGTTGAGTGTCTAAATAAAATTGATAAAACAAAATGTATGAGATATTATTACTAACACTCATCGTAAATGCATTTCGGAGAGAGATGTTTCAATATAGTAAAGGTTTGTTTTAGATTATTAATGGTTATAGTCTAAATAAAACTGATGAAAAAAAATAAAAACTTAAATTTTTATCTAAAGTCAAGTAAAGACTTATCACTTATTTATTATAAATATCTAAATTTTCTACATCCAATTTTATTTAAAACTAAATCCTTCTGTATGTGAAAAAGAATAAAATTTTTATGAATAATATTATTTTGTTACACTAAATAATATAAATTTCTAAATGGCCGAGTGAAGTCGGTGTCCGATGTTGACGCCCAAGGTTCAGGATTCGATTTCTACCCGAGAATCGAACCCGGGATTTGGCAACTTTTTTTAGTTTGTCTGAAAAACATGAAGATTGCCGATGTTGGATTCGTGCTCAATATGGTCACATCATGGGACCTAATATCGTCGGCTAATCATGGGTGCATAAATACCTCTGCCTACCCTTTCGGGGACATAGGCGTGATGATATAAACGGGTATAAATAATATCCTAAACTAATATATTATCTTCTATTGTTAACTATAAAGTATCATGTGAACCTAAAAATATAAAATAAACGATAATTTATTTCCTTATAACTGTAGTTGTTATTTATAGGACAAGAATTTTTTTTTATTAAATTATTTTGATAATATAGAAAAATAGCATGTTCCATGCAAAATTTTTGATTTTTTTTATTAGCTCTTCATGTTGAATCAATAAAATTACACGCATTCTAAAATATCTTATTTGTAAATACAAATATTAAAAGTTGTATTTTTTTATTTATATTAAAAAAATATTGTTATAATAAAGTTCAAACTGAATCATCTCCTTTGCTCGGAAAGTTTTCGCTCCACGCAACTTGGACTTCAAAATCGGATTTTTATTTTAATGAGCGAATTTTACTTCGCCGTGTTTCTCATACTTGCTACTGCACTGAATAAATAACTGACTCGCTCTACTTTCTATGAGATCGTTTCTGTAGGCGGTTCGATACTCGCAGGCTCTCTTGTGACACTACACAGCCTTTATATACGAATATCTTTTGTTTTCGTGCTGCTAGTCCGCCCGCTCTTAGCCAAGATTGGAGCGATACATTTGAGTCACGACTTTATTCTAAGAAATACCACTTGATAAAGGTTGTTACACACTTAGCCCACATTTAACATTAGAATTATTTATAATTGATTTTTCGACGTGCTTACACAATAATGAAGATCTAACTGTCAAGTTGTGAAGTATTGGTTGTCGAAATAATATATAAGTAATACGATATCGCTCTTCATCTAATTAGAGATAACGATCTACTGCTTTCAATCATAAGTTTTTTGAAGTGATAAAGAAATGCAAAAACATGAATTGGCTTAATATAGTTTTTTTTAATGGTTTAAACCATCATATGTAGTATTGCTCTCTCAACTGGTCAACATCTCTTTCTGCCAGTATCGTGGAGTCGACAAAAATAAAAAACAAAACAGGCGGCCCAACGAGAATGAGACAGATGCTTAATATAATAGACATGGGTCGTCAAAATCAAACACGGGACATCGTGCGTCAAATACAAACACTGACTACAATCAACCACAGCCATTAATAATTGACGGAATAATCGCATACGAAAACACGCTTGAAAAATCGCCTCTGTAGTGTAACGGTACGGCCGTAGCTTGTTAAGACCGTTAGCCGCGTAAGGTCCCGGGTTCAATTCCTAAGTCAGACAACTTTTGTTAAATGATTTCAGATTATTTGAGTAAGCAATACATTTCCCGGGAATGGAATGTGCCCGAAGTGGCGCTAGGCTTGCCACCTATCACATCATGGGCCCTAGTACCTTGGCTAATCGTGGATGTTCTAGTATATCTGGACTGGACTTACGAGTCGGGGATATACTAGCACACATCTGCCTACCTTTGGGAATAATAAGCGTGGAGGTACTCTTATAAACCGCCATTCAAAGTTATAACAATATTTCAATCATATAGATAGACGTAAAAACCTGGTTCATATACAAGAGCTATAGCATCCAATATTTTACATTAAACCGCGTCATATAGGCAGTAAGTACCATTATTTCGTTACCGGACATGAAATGGACTTATTATTAGTGCAATGCACTTTCATGCGTCACCAGAATGACACGAAGGACACACTTTGTCTGGATCAGGTGGCCCGGGCGCGGCGCGGCGCGGGGGAGGGGTACAGCTCGAGGCCGCTTCCTGTCGTAGACTGGTTCTGTTTGCACCATTTCGCTTTGCACCAGTTTACATCAAGTGCGCGAACGACCTTTTTAGCACTTATGTTTACTCAACGAACACATTTACATATATAAAACGCTTAATGCGCGGCCATTTTTATTTTAACCACTAATTTGCTTGTTTCAAAGCAATTTATATGCTGGAAATAATTAATATAATCTATAATGATAATATCTACTGTAGATTTAACGTTTATTTTAATAATGAGTTAGTAATGGAAGCAAATTGGTTAAGTGGAATTAAAAAAATAATTATTGATTTTAAGGATTATGTATAAAACTTTTTACAAGACCTCTTTTCTTTTGAAATTATCTTTTTCAAATCATTAAATTTAAAAATTTATTAAAAGTATTAATTTGTCATCGTAAAAAACACAATAAAACAATTATTTATTAACTATATTAATTGTTTTTTCTTTAATGTAGTAACTTTAGACTTTGGCAGAATAAGTAATGATACTTTGCCTCGCTAATGGTATAAAAAATGGATTTGTCAAAAATTACGTTTCACACCTACTCGTATAATACATTCAAACTAATATTCGCAAGATAAAATATCAGACACCGATTTGAACACAAGATTTCACGCTATAAAGCAATATTAATGGCATTACCAATAAGCTAATATCAAACTTTATAGTACTAAAATAGTATTTTAGCGTATTAATTACAACACAACTTGTTAATGCTCTCATATAAATTAATCGTCTACAATATGTACGTGTTTTATGATTAGACTAGACTGTTTCCTTTGTAATGTACGATATCCTTCGTACCTATGTTACTTTTAATAAAACTACATAAGACTCTAATATAATATATGTATTTCATAATCTATTATAATTATAATCTAATTCAAATTTTGTTAAATCAATTCACACTGAAAGATAAACACAATTCATCCGAACATAACCTGAGAAATACATCAATCTTACTAAACAACGATGATGATCGGAACTAAAACCGTTAAATTCCTAACATTTTTCATCGTTGACTATTTTGATTTTGACAGAAACCGAATTTCGAGTCTTATCTCATAGTGATTATTCCATCGGATTTTGATAAAACTCTGAGGCATCCCTTATATCCCATAATGTTTTATCAGAAATCAATAAGTTCAGTTGGTTTAACCAAAAATAGATCCATTTTTTTAATAACTCGTCGAGTACCACAGTTACAAATGTAAAATTTAAGTTTTAAAATAATGATGCTAACACCGATAAAGTTATAGGTTACGTTTAACTTTAAATAAATAAACCATAAGATTGCAAAATATTACATTTTTCAACAAAAAACACAAAAGTCATTTGTCGGTTTTTGTTCATGTTACATCTCATAATAAGGCTTATGTATAAAATAACGAGAAAACCAAACTATCATACCCTTATGATACAATTTCTTAAGTTATTATTCAAAGGTGATACAGCTATTTCAATGTCCTGCAAATAGACCTTCTTTTTATTAAATATCACCACGTGACTATCACTCAAATTTTAAGTAAAGTGATTATGTAAATGACCTACGGAGGTTTAATAGTTATTAATAAATTCTATTACAGAACTTAACGATTGAACTTTCGTTTTATATCTGGTTTAATGCATTTTGGTATTTTACGATCACTGGTACTTAATATGGTTTATATAAAGTTCTTAAGAGTTCTATTCGTAATAAAACACCAAATCAAATTATTATTTGTTGCAAATACAAATAACCACTATTAATAGATGTAATAAAATTTGAGCATTGATGGTCTTCAGCTTCTGATTTCTATTCCGACACTTCAGAGTCCCATCCTACCAAGTGTTACCTACCAATGAGTTTTTCATATGTATGTACATTTCCTAAATCATCTTACGATGAGGCAAAACATCGTGAAGAATTCCTTCTCAGTTCCATTGGGATGGCAGACGCTCTGGCGCCCTTATCAATTTTACTACTGTTGGTAGCCAAGCTATTTTATCCGATATAGAAACGGGTATAACTTAGTATTAAATAATAAATGTAATAATATTTATATATTATCAGTTATTCGAATATAATTAGATAAAATATATAAAAAGAAAAACGCAATATTTTTTTATAGTATAAAACAGCGAACAGGCACACGGGTCTCCTGATCGTAAGAAATAACCGTGGCCTATAGACACCATAGATGCTGTAGGTGCGTCGCTGCCCTGTGGTCGGGCTGTTAGACCTTATGTGCAAGTCTACCGGCTACCTTACCCTCCGGACC
>DVZL01006619.1:0-11246 GCA_018236625.1 Lasaia peninsularis | reverse complement strand
CCTACTGAATACGCATACAGGTAAACATTGGTCAAGCCGTTTCGCAGGAGTGCGGTAACTAACATTGTGACATGGACATTTTATATATTAGATTATCATCAAAACAAAGCAGATTAAGTCGGGGGTCCGACCCATGCGCGTGCGCATCTCAAATACGTTTGCGCCAGTAATTTCACTAACAATATAAGTTCAGAAAGTGTACTGAGGATCTATACTTATTAACCTTCGATAGTTACCTGATTATCAGACATTATCTAAATTACGGGTTTACTTTACGTACATTTAACAAAGCGGTGAAAGCTCAAGAGAACGTCTTCCGTTCAAGAGATTGTTGCTTTCAAAATTGTTGAAAACCATTTTTAACTGACTTCAAGAAGATGAGATTTTTACTATGTTATTACTTAGCCACTAGAGAATATGCATGTGATTTAGATATCATCGATAAAAATGACGCCTAATCTTTATTGATGAAGAAATACTTTTGCCAATATTCAAGTTTATATTAATAAAATTAATTTTCAAAAATTTCGAAAACGCAACGCCATGACGTGACGTCACGGTCCAATGTCAATTGATATCCTTATTTATGTATATTTGGGCATAACATGAAAATTTCCGCACATAGGGACGATACAATATAAATAGAAGTCTTATTATATATTCCGTTTTTACCCTTTGAGGGCGGAACCCTAAAAAAGATCATAATTGAGAACTTCCTCACTTTTGAAGTCGGTTAATAAAACTAGAAGCACAAAATAAACATCAAGTGTAGTAGATCTAATGATCCACGTGGTGATGGTCGGGAATGTACCTGGACTACCGCTCCTGTGAAATCGGTAATGCGGCACGCGGCCCATTATAACCCCATCTTAGCAATTGTCACGCGATTGTTTATGCCTCATCATTTGCATTTGCCAATGACATTCGCAACTTGGAGATTGAAAGCGTGCTCTTAATGATGCACTTCAATAATGACGAGCAAAATCCATCGTAGCCACACATTCTTGCTCTTAAACTAATTAATAGTGTTGAACTAATTCAATCGTTGTTTCTGCAAAATTGTTCTTGGACTTTTTAGCAATTTTGAATATATGTCGCTGCTAAGTAATAATGAGCGAATATATAATAAATAATGATGATCAAAATCCATCATAGACTTACTTTCTTGTTCTTGTACTCTTTAGTTAGTTAAAATAAACTTTAACGCTATCGCGCTTAAATCGCTGAACCTATTTTAGTAAAATTTATTACATATGTGGTTGTTATCCTTGAAAAATTATATAAAATACTTATTATTGTAAACAGAGAGGTTAAAAGGGTTAAAAGAGGTTAATATTAAAAAAAAGTCCTGAAGTTTCAATTATCCTGATGCTTAGCTAAATTGATTGGCTGCTGTATAAAAAAAATACATTTGGTACTTACCCTACGAGGGAGCTGGCGTGAAGGTGTATTACAAGTGATTTATACAAATTATGTCTCCAAAGGTTCACCAAGAGCGATAAGAAGTATTGAAAGGACAACACTCTGGTACATCGGAGATTCATTTAAAGGCACCTGCACACTCGCGCTCCTTGACGAATGCACCACGCGGAACTAATCTCAGCGCGTTATACACCCTTCACACTGTTCTCTCATGGTCATGTCATTTTATTTAATTTTTACATGTTACCGGCTCGTGGGAGCGCAAAAACACGTCGCAGATAGACTACTTTTATTATGTTATTCGATTTGCAATTTATTCAATTGTGGACATCAAAGATTTTTTACGGCCAAGGTGGTCTCTCGTAGTCAATGACGTATAATATAATGGCCTGATTATCTATATAGATAAAAAAATAGGTTTAAATGTAGTATGCACATAAGCTGCACATATGCGGTTGGGAAGCTGGTGGTGGAGTGCTCTGTAGCAACTCGCCCGGGTAGGGATCCACTAGCTTACCTATTCCCTCCGCCATTATGATATTTTTTTTGATACGGACTAACTTGTTGCTAACCGAGTGGCTCTTACAACTTCACCGGACTTTAAATTATGATATTGTTGTGTTTCGGTCCAGAGGGTAGTGTAGCCGGTAGACATGACATAAGTTATACGTAAAAAGTACATGTGTTTCTAAATTAATATATGTAGAAGTTTCACCAAGTGCCAACGATGAATAATACAAAATATATCGGCCACGGTTGTCTCTTACCACCAGGAGAGCCGTGTGCTTGTTCGCTTCCTTATCTCATAAAAAAGATCCAAGAACAGCCATGCTGCAATGAGTTTTCTGCCTGAAGTAAATTCTCTGAGTGATCTTGCGGTAAAAAAAACATCACGCGGAAACCCGAATTTGTGTTTTCGATTTGGACCTAATGAAGGCCTGGATACTTGCAAAAGTCTGAGGACATTTTGTCCCGAGTAAAAACTGGCGGCCCGGTAAAATCTGCTAGATTAGGTAGCCTAATATAATCTTACATAGAAACGAAATAATGCTAAGATGAAGAAAAACAGCTACAGTTTTCAGATTTGTCAAAGATTATTCTAAAATAGAAATAACAAAATATCCACGAACAAATTACACAAACGGATCTATAAGAGTAAGCAAGTTATAAGCTTTTATTATTGGTGTTGGAGACCATCCATTAGTCGCGTGATGTTTTTCTTTAAGAAATATTAATAGATACCAGAATAAATTTAGTAAGCACCCAGTCCTGCCCCCGCCGCAAGTCGAAAAAATAAATCTACGTAATTAGTAAAATACGTTTTGTAAAATCTTAAAAGGACTGTCATAGTGTGATCCAGAAATATATGAAATTTGCAAAATTTTATGAAAGTTAGAATAACTTGTTACTGATTTGCCAATTCGAACAGGACTGCAAAATTACTGTAATACACGATACTAAACCACAAATAAACCGACTTCACCCTTAGTAGGATATATCAAAACTGGACCAAACTTACTCTGTTGTCTTGGTTGCCATTTCAATAATTTACACAAGTAAACTGTAAAAAAACCGACTGAAGTTGAAATTCATTTTAATGTCGTCTATTTACAGGAATATGTTTGGTGTTTAGTCATATTTTAAAAATTACTGAATCAATTGCCAAAAAAATATATGGAGTCACACAGGAACCTTAAGTTTTCAAATTATAAAAGAAATCAAATTATAAAGTACATCGGTTCACCCGGTCGAAAGTTACAAAAATTTAGGAACTTTCCTCATTTATTCGTCGGTTGAAAGTATAAGCTCATACAATTTTGTGGCCATTTATTTATTATGATAGGTACCGTCATCACTTTCAGTATACCTATTTTTTATCGTTGGTGAAACATCCACATGTTACTGTTTTAAATGAAAGAAACACATGTACATTTTCACATATTACTTATAATTGTTTTTTTAATAATAACCGGTTACGCCTTTTACAACATCATCAGGGCTAAAACTTGTCAGTTCTATTGAACAAAAAACGTATAAAATGTTCATAATTTAATTAATAATTAATGAATAACCCTGAAAAGTCTGTAAAAACCGGTTGACTTATAAAATAATTAATTAGAGGCTATATTAAAACTTATTTATGGAACAATACAAATATGAGTCAATATCAAATAATAGACGCTGTTGTATGCAAACTTTCAAGCCATAACCCTTGAGAGGTAAGTAGAAAATATTTATACATACTCCAGCTTCTCTCTCCCTATTACTCTCTTCATAAAAACACGCCGGTTGCGAAGACTTGACACCACCCTGGGATAATACGTGAGCTATGTGGTCGTGGTGGTGATGGAGTGTCAACCTAGGTCTCCTCGAATATACACATCCACATTCGCTTTTGATATCTGACCTTTTTACGTGCCCTTTTTCATTTTTACACCGATACTTTCAGTTCCACTCTGTCTCTGATCTCACTGTTACGAATGCAGTCCGCGAGCAATACTCCACAAACATTGCGGAGCTCACGCATCACGATACGAATGCAGTCCGCGAGCAATACTCCACAAACATTGCGGAGCTCACGCATCACGATACGAATGCAGTCCGCGATCAATACTCCACAAACATTGCGGAGCTCACGCATCACGATACGAATGCAGTCCGCGAGCAGTACTCTACAAACATTGCGTAGGAATTTCAGAGTTACGTCTTCTACCTTCAAGACCAGCTCAATAGTACCGTCATACATAAGTGTTTCAACTATTACGTCGGTAGTCCAAGTATGAACCCCACCATGTACCAATGTTTTTATAACAGTAAATTTCTTGAGTGTTCTCACGGTGAAGGAAAACATTGTGAGGAAACCCGGGATTTGTCCCCGACGTAGAAAGGGCTTACAACCTTTCACATCATGGAACTTAATATCGTTGGCTAATCGTAGGTGCATATGTACTTTCTGGTGGTCTCGTGGTGGTTTCGGGGATATGGGCGAGAAGATACATTTTTAACTATTATTCCTCTCATATGCTTGAAAGTACCATAGTTATCTCTTCCGCAGCTAACAAGAATCTATCCTGGCGGTAGAGTGACCTCAGAGAGAACCCTCCTTTTTCTGTCGGGGGCTAAAAAGGGGATTTTAGGATGTATTCTCATCAGTTCCGAATTACACCGCTATGTTACCGCTATGTAAACTCGTCCTAAACGGCTGGACCAATTTGAACGAATTTTTTGCATGTTTATGGGTGGAGCCCTAGATGGCTTAGATTCACAAACGAGCCCGATGGCGCTGCAGAGATGGAACGAAGTTCATCGAGTCAAGTAAATATGTGTGTATATATATAAGTTTTAAAACACGATGTAGTGTACTCGTAGAATATGTTGGCATAATTAAATATTGTTTGTAAAAACTTTTTATCACACATATTCCTTTTAATTCCACATATAAATGTCAACTCACAAGTTAATGTACGGTAAAATAAATTTAAAAAAAACATAAAGGTTTTGTTTCTATTTTTTTCATAAATAATTGTTGTTTAAGCCTTTATTTGTGTACGTTGGACATGCTGATCAATTAGAGAAAGTTTAGATTGTTTATCTTGCTAACTAATGCGGGGCTCAGGGCTGAACAAAAACAAAAGTACTTACTAAAATTTAATTAAAAAAATGTACCAATATTAGTATTTTTAATGATAGACCGTATATAGTAGCCGTGAGGATGCAATTAAAACGAAACTGGTGGGTAAATAAATATTTTTTTTATTTATTAAGTATTGTGTGTACAAAATAAAAAATCGAAAAATGCGTTAGTGGGGTGTGTAAAAATTGTACAATGTAAATGTAGGCAAAATAAATAAGTGTATAAAAATAGGAATATTTTTTATGTCTAATTCTAATTAAAATACAAAAAGATGAAAGATTTTATTTAGAACTGGCTGACAAGGCGGACTTTGTACCGCCTAACAGTCAATGCATGTCGTGTTACCTTTTTGCTGAACTGATTTAGGCTTTGATAAACGTAATGTAATGATTCAAAATAAATATTAATATGGATAGATATATAATATTATTTTATAATGATGAATAATACGTACATAAAGAGAATAAAAATTTAAAATAATACAAACATAATTTTTCGTTACCTACCTACCCTATAGAATAGATCTTAGAAATTGTTTTCGGAAATGTAAACTTTAATTTACATAAAATCAATTTACATTAATACTAACTTACAATTTACATTAATACTAACATTAATAAAACTTACATTATTTGTAAGTAATAATAGAAAAATAATCTGTCTCAGTACTTTTTTGAATTCGAAGGGAAACTATATAATACTTTTGTGATCTATCGAGATCGATAGATTGAGATTCTGACGTTTATATTATGCTTCCCAAATAATTGAGTAAAAACAGGAAAAATTTACTATATAATTTTACCATTGTCAAACTGCAAAAAAACTTTTTCTCTACATAGTAAGTCCGAATCCCCATGTAGACTATCTGCCTCCCTATCAGGCTACTCGTAGAAACGATCATAGGTTAACTGGTAACTCTAGTACTGTGTAGAAACTCACCCAAGTAGAGATCTACCACCTTACCTATTCTTACCGCCATAATGACACTGTCGTGTTGCGGGTAGGACGGCCGGTAACCTTGCACATCAAGCCCAAGACCTTGGCTACAAGGTAGTGACGCAACTACGATATATACGGTGTATATAGGCCACGGTTGTCTCTTACCATCAGAATAACCGGGTGCTTGTTGAATTCCTCATATATTCCGTAAAAATATAGTAAGTGGCAACCCTAGCAACCCGCATCGGGTTAAGTGGAGTTGTTTAATTTGTAAATATTGTTGGTGTCCTCTGCGGACATCTGTTCCTTATACCTGGTATAGAAGCTTAACATTAATCACCCACTGAGTGTCCTACGTCCACACGTATACTTAGAACCTCGGTGGCTTAGCGGCACGCGCTCCGGACTTCCATTTCGGTACATAATCTGAGTGCTCTTACGGTGAACGACCTAATCTAGGATTGGGTCTGGTTTCCCTCCTAGGTTACAGAGGCCAGATGGCAGTCGCTCTGTGTATTAACTAGCGCCTATGTCAAATCGCCTAAATTAAGTAGCCGACCCCGATATTATTTGATAAGGCTATTTAATTATTTATTTATAGTTTCACAATGTATTTTTACTATCATATTTTTATGGTTCTCCAATTATTTATTTATGAGTAATTATCATTAAGCCTACAATTTTCTTTTTGGATTACATTGTTACTTTTTACGCAAAGACACACATTTTGATTTGTTATTATGATGTCGCCAGTGTCTACGCCGATTCTTAAGTCTTTTTGTCTCTCTCACGGTAGTCTATCGAAATATTGGGATAAAAAGTAGCCTCCATAATCTCGTATGTAAAAATTACGATCAAGGCACAACTCTATTTTGATTTTAAAGGAGGAAAAAAATGAGAAAAGAATAATTTTATATGTCTATAATGTGATAGTCAAATCACTGGGCAATCGCCGAGTGGCAAGGCACAGAATCTCCTTCCGTCCAATGATCCGAACAAAGCATCAAGACGAGGTTCGAACCGTAAAGGGCGTTGTAGAAAAGACCACCAAGTAAAGCAAGATCTTGGGCTGAACACCCTACTGGTCCATTAAGTTCGGTGAAGTCAAAAAAGCCATGCGGTTAGCAGAAAAATAGTTATCAAAAAAAAACTGTACAATATAAAGATTTACTAAATACCAAAAGATTGTGTAGCCTATCCAAAACCACGCCACTAAAAGCTGAGTCGGAGTGAGTGCGGGTAAAAAAATACCGTCACGCCCATATCCCCGGAAAGGTAGACAGAGGTACAAAGGTACACCCACGATTAGCCGATGACATTAGGTCCCACGATGTGACAGGTCCATCGCCATATCGGGCACAAATCCAATCGCAGGCAATGTTATGTTTTACAAATAAACTGAAAAAATCTAATAGAACTAGTTACCCTGTGGGAAATTGAACTCGTTACCTCGTGTATTATAGTCGGATATTTTGTTATATGAAGAGTCACCTACTGGCAAGTAATCAACTGATACCTGCAACACTAGCAGTAACACAGTTGTTGCTAACATGAGTACGTTCCGTACCCAGACTCCGCTGTAGGTATCACACAATGCTAGAAAACTCAAACTAAATACACTGACTACGCTGTAATACGTAGTCCGTGTTTTTAGTTCGATAGCACTGATCTCTAGTCCAAGACTATTCTACAAAGTCTACATCTATTAGCTGATATTCGCGATGTAGAGTGGGCGTGCCTGGGCGGAGTTTCGCGTAGACATGCAAATACGTCGCCGCCTGCGTGCGCGCACTCGCAACATCGCGACCATTGTTCCGCAGCCCTACCACTACCTCTACCACCTCATGATATTCGTTACTCGATTCTGTCTTTTCAATGTTTCAAATACTCATCCTATTAATATGCTGAACGCGAAATTTTGTAAGTATGGATGAATGTATATATGGACGTTTGTTACTCTTTTACTATAAAACTACTTGACGGATCAGGATGAAACTTTACAGTGAAATTGCTTATACATGAGAATGGCACATAGGCTACTTTTTAACCGACTACATAATAAAGAGGGTGTGTTTTTACGCAATAAGTATTATTGAAATGTTATTAAAATTATTCAGGCGGGTGAAACCGCGGACCGAAAGTTAGTCTATCATAAGAGTGACGAGGTGAAAACGTAAAAGAGAATAATTTAAAATGACTCTCATTTGAAAAAAAGGTTTGGTCTCACACTGAAAATGTAGGCAGAGAGTGAGTGCCATCTGTGTCCCTGGTGCTCTGATACCTATATACTTGCCTAGCTCCCTCCACATACATTACTCTCTACAAAGACATATATATATATATATATATATATATAGGTACATATGCACCCACGATAGCCTCATCTGAAAATAATCATAGCAATCCAAGAAATCCTTTATTGAACCTTCAAGTCTTATTCAGAGCTGCTTTGACCTGTATTTAAATTTAGTCCCTGAATGACCGAGCTCGGTGTTTGGTTAGTACACAACTTTTTTTTTTGGAATTGTATTTGACATAATTTACAATGTTTTTCTTGTTTCTATAGGGCTTCCAGGAACAGTTTTCTTACAAAAAGAAGGAACTCAAAAGAAAATAAAAGAAAAGAATGGGTTTTTAACCCGGGTTTTGCGTATTGAATTCCCAACCGATTTCCCAAACCCGATTTCCCAAATGACCTTTCTAATTTTGTAAATATTGGCGAAATTTAGTTTTGTACTGTAATGATATAGGTATTTATTCCATGAAAACACGATTAATAAAAGAAAACTAAAAACAAAACTTAGCTAGATCGATTTATCGCCCCCGAAACCCCCTATATACAAAATTTCAAGAAAATCGTTTAAGCCATTTTCGAAATCGCTGATATGTAGGTATATACAAGAATTGCTCATTTAAAGGTATTAGATTTAACGATATACCCCATAGATACCCGTACATAGGCATATTTTTAACTTGATACTCGTAATAACGTGTATCAAGTTGAAAAAATTTATGAAATGGAAGAATACATATTGCAGGAGTATTAATACGTAATGCCTATCTTCCTTTAAATTCCATACCCACGTTCCAAAACCCGTCACGGAAGTCAGGAATTGTTACTTAACAAAGTATATTCATTCATTCATTCATTCTTACTTTTCTTTCTTTATCACCTTCATATTATGAGCAATGATATTGAACATTCTGATAAGTAAAGTAGTACCAGAGGGTAAAAAAGGAAACCCTATTACTAAGACTCCGTTGTCCGTCTGTCTGTTTGTCTGTCTGTCACAAGGCTGTATCTTATGGATCGTGACTAGGTACTTAAGATTTTCACAGACGATGTATTTCTGTTGCCTCTATAACTACAAATACTAGAAAAAGAATAAAATAAATATATTAGAAGTGCTCCCATACGTGATTTTTTCCCCTTTTTAAAGATTATGATACGGAACCATTCGAGGGCTAGTCCGACTCGCACTTGATGGTTTTTTAATCAACGTAATTTATTATTAGGGTTATAACTATTACCTATTATTAGGACAGAATCTTTTCGTTCGACAGAATGACTTCAACAGATCACTGTGAACTTGGCAAACGTTGATGAACCAGCGACTAACGATGAAACTTTACATTCTTAACGCGAACGCATTTACTTTTCCTCTCCTCTTACGTAAATCAACAAGCGATGCGAGAAATTGAATTCAAAGACAAAACAACATTTCATTTTGTCGAATTTAAAAGTAGATCGGTAACGCAAATCGAATGTGTCCGTGCTCGTCCTCCACAACAAAAACTGGCTTGTCAAGAACATGCCCGCAAAAACAATCCATGACAACAAACAGCAAAAACCGATGTTTTTTCTCCGCGATTGGGCCCCCCACCTCCCCTTATCCCTAATCCAGCAACTCCTTAAACAATTTTTCTCTTATAAAAACTGGTAGTGCAAGAAACCAGTCTTAAGAGCCGCGGCCGACGTATTGTTTCATATAAAGTTTATATTATAAACAAATACGTTGAGCGAAGATCTAATGAGATGTTTATACTTTATATATATGAAATTGGGATATAATTGTGTCTGTATATTAAAGAATTTATGGTGTAGGTATGACGACCCCATCACTCAATATTTTAATTGCGGGACTATTGAATTGAAGCATCTAAATCGTCTGGCTAGGTTTGGTATACCTTCCTAAAACTATTAACTCAATGCTCGCCATTGCTGTAATCTGATTTTGAACATAAAAAGCTTACATAAACTTACATACTTTTTTATTCCTGCCTCTCCGTAACAATAACATCTTAGGTGTCTTTAGTTAACATAATATGTTTCATTAATATCAGGAAATGTATCTCTTTGATTGTCTTCCTGTTATATATTATCAGTCTCAGTTTTCCTTGCGCTGGTCCGCCATCCAGTGGAGAATAAGCCCTCTGCCTCCTATGAAATTCCTACTAAAACTAAATTAAAATGAGTCCTTTGAAAATTAACTTGCTAAAATCAGTAAATATTGAAAATAAATTAGATATTTAGTCAGTGCCTACCCTTAAACTGCCGAGATTGCTTCTCATAAAATTTATAAGAACTAATATTATATATTAAATGAAGTTAATTAGAGTATTATAATGAATAATAAAGATACATTTGAGTGCAAGATAAATATTAATCAGTCCGTAATTGACATCCAGACATACGCGAACCAGATTAATGGTCTCTTAACATGAATACACTGTTTTTACAAAACTTTATAATAATTATGCTTGCAATGATTGAATTTTAAATGAACAATTATATTTTTCGTTATTCTTCGAGTTCTCTGTGCCGTTTTTATCTATATCTATACGAAAAATTATTAATAGAAAACTGTCATTTCAATGTACCTGCCAACATACTTATAACACTTGCACATTCCCATAACACACATTATGTTCCACCTAAGCCAATGCATCCCCGTGTTGGTCCAGGTCCCCTGTGTAGAATAGATCATCTGCCTTCCTACTAAGTAGCTCATAAGAGGCAGGTATAGGTTAATAAGGTCATTGCCAACAAAACCACTGGTGGTAGAGTGTTGTGCAGCAACTTGCCCGAGTAGGGATCCACTGCCTTACATATTCCTCCCGCCATAATGAGATTGTTGTTGTCCGGTCGGAGGGTAGGGTAGCTGGTAGACTTACACATAAGGTCTACCACAGGACAGCGACACACCTACAACATTTATGATGTCAATGCACCACGGTTGTCTCTTACTAC
>DVZL01006618.1:0-11247 GCA_018236625.1 Lasaia peninsularis | reverse complement strand
GCTAGGACAGATAAGAACTTAACACAAATATTTCGTAAATTATTTGAATATTATATTTTTTCAAAGATAATACAAAGAAGTGACATCAAGTTTTAGTGTCACATTTTAGTTTATTATTTATTTTTTACTTGTAATTTTAGTATATTTCTTATCTGTCCTAGCGTTAACCTGTTTCTATATTATATGATTTTGGGGTTCACTACCTAATTTAGGGGGATTTGACAAGGACACCAATTTTGACACACAGCGGCTGCCATTTGATCTTTGCAACCCCGAAGCAAAACCGGGCCCAATACTAGATTAGTCCAAATTTGAAAAAACGTCTCTGCGTTTATCTCTTGATATTTTCCTTCACCATAAGTGTACTCAGAAAAACTCATTTGTACATGGTGGGATTCGAACCTGTACTCCCGGATTAGAAATGCAAAGCCATTAGGCCGGCAAGGCTCTAATTATTAATTATTTCTGAACATGATTATAATATTATCCAATTGTTCCTACTGAAAAGTTTGAAGACATAATCTATTATGATAACATTTCACACTAATTATATGACACCATAGTCAAGAATACACTAACACTATATATTTCCAGGGTCTCTGCAAGTTCGGTCTCTATGAAGTCTTCAAAGTGTTCTACTCTGGTCTTCTGGATGAAGAAACAGCTTACACTTATCGTACCATGGTCTACCTCGGTGCGTCCGCCTCAGCTGAGTTCTTTGCTGATATTGCTCTGTCACCTCTAGAAGCTGCTAAGGTATGAACATTTCTTAAGTGCTATTTTTATTTTAAAGTAATTTTTTGGGGTTGCAATGACGTCTCGACTACCACTTTTTTATAATAATAAATATACAAATTACACAAAGTGATCTAACTCCAAAGTAAGCAAATTAAATGCTTGTGTTATGGGTGTTAGACAATGTTACTAATACATAGAAATACTTAAATAGATACCAGAATAAATTTAATAAACACCCAGACCCCAAAATACAAACATCTATGTTCATCACACAAATGTCAGTCCCCGTAGGGAATCGAACCCGAGCCTCGCGATTAGGCGATGCGGTATGTATGATCTATGTGACAAAACATTTTCCATTCTATTATACACACTAATGGAATAATGTCATAATTTACTATAGTGGATTATTCCACCTGTGTAATGAGACTCATGGAAAGTCTGTCTTGCAACCATTTGCATAGTTATAAGTAAATTTAATAACAAAAAACATTATGTACTAAAAAAACACCAAGCAGAACTTGGTCATCCAGGTACTGGTATTAAAACTAACAAATTGTTATTTGCTATAGGTGCGAATCCAAACTATGCCTGGTTTCGCGACTACCCTCCGGGAGGCGTGGCCCAAGATGGTCCAGAATGAAGGCTACGGAACATTCTACAAGGGGCTCGCCCCACTGTGGGGACGACAGATCCCATACACCATGATGAAGTTCGCCTGCTTCGAGAAGACCGTCGAATTATTATACAAGGTATGATTTAATATTAAATCTTTCCCACGTTGTTAAAGATATTTAGTTCTCCCGGGAGAATCTGTGGGGATGTCAAGATAAATAATATCAGATAAATAAATATATTATCTATTATATGGTAAATAATATAAGTCGCTCAGATTCTAGGTTCGATTCACGGGTTCTTTTCATACAGCCGTTATCGTGTTCCGGTCCGGAGAGCAGAGTTGTCGGTAGATTTGTACACAAGTTTTTAATACCTGACCACAGGACAGCGACAAAATAATAGTTTTCCTTTATAGTCGAAATCAACATTATTTGCTAATAATAACAAGAAGGTATCTATGGTGTCTATATGCCTCGGTTGTCTCTTACCATTAAGAGATCCGTTTGCTTGATTGGTGTCTGTCCCATAAGAAAAAATAGTTGAATAGAATTGTGCCCGATATTACGTCGGTCCATCGTGGGTGCATAATAGTATGTACTCCTACTCCTTTGGATATATGGGGGTAATGATATATATTATAATTAATTCTAAATATTTTAATTTTAACTACCTACATATTCAGTCTTAATTGTAATTAATACCTTTGATTTATAGATATTAACACATGCATCTTTTTGTTTGTTTTTTAACACTGAAAAAAATGCTACCACCTCATCAATACTTTAGCTTAGTTTCCCCCGTGTTGGTCCAGGTTCCGTTGTAGAATAGGCCAACTGCCTTTCTCCCAGGCATCTCGTAAGAGACGAGCATAGGGTCTATTGTCACAAACACCGTGACATTGACTAGGTGGTAGAGTCTTGCAACGACTCGCCCGGATTGGTACCACCGCTATACCTATTCCTGCTATAATTGCTTCAGTCCTCGCCATTGTCGTGTTCTGGTTTGGAGAGTAGGGTAGCAGATAAACTTACGTTAAGGGCTTACCATCCCAGCCTCAGGTTGGCAACGCACCATTTCCACCTTTGATGTCTATAAGCGACGCGCATTTCTTACCATCAGGAAATCCGTCTACTTGTTTGCCTTCCAATATTATAAAAAAATATATATATCATGGTTCATGAGGTACAGCCTAGTGACAGACGGACAGCGGAGTCTTGGTAATAGGGTTCCGTTTTTTACCCTTTGGATACGGAACTCTAAAAATGGTTATTTTTGCAGGACGAGATAAGCAATGCGGAAATAGCCTGTGAAACAGCTGCTGAAGATTTGCACAGTTTGCACAATCCCATACGTGACGACACAGACACAGTTTGTTTTATTAAAAGCTTTTATTTAATTTGAATTGTATGTATGTAAGTATGTATGTTCGGGAGGAATATTGAATTCAATTTTGAAATAGATATATTCACCCGATTACGCTGAAATTTTGTATACACGTTTAGTTTGGATGACAATGCACGATAAGGTACATGACCAAGATGGTTTTCATTGTTTTTAAAGCACTTCTACAATATGGGTATCAAATGAAAGGGCTCGTTAAGAGCAACTCGAAAAATAATAAAAGTTTTTTCTAGAAAGTTTTTTTTTTGCTTTTAAATTATATATTTACTTGCTGTTGTCCGCCACTTCGCCGGCGTCCATTTGTAGTGGTTATTATTTGACCGCCTCGTTGGTTGAGCCACGGGTTTGATTCCCGACGGAACCAGGCATTTGTGTGATGAACATTGATGTCTATGTTTTCGTTGTTTGTCTTATTTCTTTTAATAAGTATCGTGGAAAATAACTCAAGCATATAATTTACTTTGGGATTAGATCAACTTGTTTAAATTGTTCAAGGATATTTATTTATTATTATTATTTATTACGTTCATTCAAACGTTTATCCTCTATTTCTAACCGTGTGGGGACTAAATTTCGAAATGCGTGTGTGCAATTTTAAGTTTCCAGCCCTAAGAATTTCGCTTTTGCGTTGATATTGACTTAATCACTTTTTCTATATATATTGAATCCCAGGACCCCAACAAATCAACACGTTAATACATCAACTACTACTTTATTCATAGGATGAAATTAAAACGAAAGTTTTTAAATTTTGAGGCAATGTTTTTTTACTGCCCGTGAAGTGTATGGTATTATTCTGCTCAATGGAACAGGAAACTGACAACATTGTTTAGCACAGTGGTAAAAAACTTACTACTTTCCTTCCAAAGAGCTAAAATATCTTTAATCAACACCAACTAGCTGTGCCCGCGACTTCATCCGCATTTCTATTTAATTTATTTTTATTTTAAACATTTCTAAAATAAAATTCTAAAATAAAGGTAACCCAAGTCACGCTTTATTATATTAGCTATCTGCAAGTGAAAGTCCCATCAAAGTCGATCCATCCTGAATAGACAGACAGACAAAAATTTAAAAAATATTATTTTGGTATATATGCCGTGTACATATGTACGCATTTAGTTAAGTGTTTATTACAGATATTTAATTTTTTTTTGTGTAGATTAGTAAAATAATCGTATTTTTGTTTATCTTAAAGTATTTTAATTTTAGCACTTCTCAGTGTTTAGGATAAATTCTTACAAAGATTTTTTTTATAGATAATAACTCAGTATAATGATATCATAGTGATTTTTTTGAAAGAACATTTCGATTTGAACCAAGGATTTTTGGCGTATTACATACGCTCTTTACAAAGCTACAATGGTTCAAATTCAATTAGTACAAAGCTGTAATTTGTTTTTTTTATTAGTATTAGACAGCGAACAGGTACACGGGTCTCTTGATGGTAAGAGACAACCGTGGCCTATAGACACCATAGATCTTATAGGTGCGTCGCTGCTCTGTGGCCGGGGTGTTAGGAATAAAGTGCAATTCTACCGGGTACCTTAACCCTCCAGACTGGTACACGACAATGTCGTTATGGCGGCAGGAATAGGTAAGGCGGTGGATCCCTACCCGGGCGATTTGCCACACAGCTCTCTACCACTAGTGATCTTGTTAGTAATGACCAGTTTAGCCTGTGCTCGCTCACGAGCTCCCAGGCAGAGAGGTAGATAATCTATTCTACAAATAAGACCCGAACCAACACGGGAAAAAAACCTATTACATAAACACATCCCAAAGCTTTTAAAATTAATCCCAAATATGGAAAAAGTGATAGAAGTAAAACACATTACAGTACGATGGTTGCAGAGGAGCGACTCTCGTGACGCATCCGTCTGCACCAACAGCTGCCTGTCTTCATCAGACTCCGAACCTCTGCAAGTTGAGAAGAAGATCGGTTTTATTCGAAGAATATTCTTTCCCTCTAGAAGCATATCCGGAAAGGTATTTTTTTATTTTTTTATATCAAGACAAAAAGTGCTCAGATAGTAAAAAATATAAAAAATTGAGAGTGCCATCTAAATTTCCTACGCTAGTGTACGGGCACCCTACTCTTCAACATACGACATTGGCGACTACTGACTATGTAATCTTGTCACGTTTTGTCATGTCACTATTTAGTTCAAGCTATTAAAAAAATAATAGTGACACATTTTTAAAGTAACTGATCTATAGTTTGTTTCACTAATCGTTGGTGTTCTAGCATATCTATTGGACTCACGAGTCGTGTATATACCAGCACACGTCTGCCTACCCTTTCGGGGATAATTGGTGTGAAGGTACCGTGTATCCTAACATCGACACCAGAACTCTACAAAAACTAATTGATGGGGAAAATCTTAGATTTCAAATTGGCAAGATTTTAGATTCCAAGGCGGCAAGTCCTTCACCTTAACAGACAAATTCAGTCTCAAGTAACGTTGTGTTTTTCAAAAAAACTGAAACTTTACTTATAAGTTGCCCTCCCTGAGAAATCAAATAGCTTAGAAAAAAATAGTCGGTTCTTAAGCAGATGCAACTAGTAGCGCCTTTCTATCCAGTAAAGTCTTCCTTTTATTTCAAGTCAGTTTAAAATGCTGATTTTATAATTATATGTATATCTTTCAGGAAATTACTCTCATGTCCATCACATACACAGACTCATTTGACTTCAAAAAGGAACAATAAACATTTGCAAAATTAAAGGAACGTATCATCGACATCAGAAAGTTAATCTTCTTTATCAATTTTAATTCCATTAAAATATGAACTAAGTGAAATAATGGGTTTTATTTATGGAAAACTATGTGTTGTTTTTTTATAGAATAAAGAAGCGAACAAGTTTCACGGCTCCTGATGGTAAGACATAACCATGGCTTATAGACACCATAGTTATTGCAGGTGCGTCGCTGTCCTGTAGCCGGGGTGTTAGGCCTGGTGTGCAAGTCTACCGACTACCTTTACTCCGGACCGGAACACGACATTGTCGTTACAGCAGTAGGAATAGGTAAAGCGGTGGACATCTACCCGTGCGAGTTGCTGCACAGCACTCTACTACCAGTATGTTTATTTGCAAGATATTCTGTAAACTGCAACATGACTGTAGTGAGTATTGACGTTTGTTCACTAAGAGATACATGTATGCATTGTCCGATCTTTAATCTCCAGAAACTACCTTCAACTTTATGTTCCAATTAACATTCAGTTTAATTAGTCAAAAGATTGCTGGTACCTTAAGTAGAGAGAGATAGGCAAATCCATTCGCTTCTAAAGCTGAAGGTACTATGGCAATAGCGTTATCTTTCCATTGTAGGACATTTCCGCTTACAGGCATTTGTATGTATCACTTTATGTATGCTCATATTGTTTTTTTTCGTCACTTAATGTCAATACGCCATGAAAATTGACAAAGATTCCTCTAGGAATACCAATCAAATATTAAATAATAATATCATCTTGAGCTGTATTTAAGAAATACTTTTTGAAAATATTTTAAAATACCAGTGGAGGCGTCAACAAAATAACAATCTTTGAGATAGCAAATTTTAAAAATAACCTATAATATCTTGTTACTAAAAAATAACATAAAACAGTAAGAGAAAGTGGCCTTATTTATAAAAATAAGATATAAAAAAGGTGTCAAAAAAAGGGGAAGAACAACAAAAGTCAAATGAATTAAAATTATTTTTTTCTAAATTGATCGAAAAAAATAATCAACATGAAACGTATTTCATGAAGCTAAAATGCAAAATATAAAAATAAAGCCACAAAATGCCCAAAACATTAAAATGTATGTTAACTGAGGTTGTAATTTTTATTACAGTTGCAGCAGTGACTGCTCATTTGGTAATTGCGTTTTGGGAAAAATGTTTAATGCAAAACGAAATACACAGCTTAAAAAGTAGCTTACATTCCCTAAAGGTAAAATTATTCGAGAGTCCTTTACTTTTAAACATATTTTTTTTATATTTTATAGCAATTCAGTAACTCTCATGATGGTATGTTCGTGACGACTGCATTTAAAATATAACTGGTGCATTAAAGGTTTCATTTAGAGGTGTTTTTGTTCTCGTTTTTGGAAAATTTTCCTATTTATACACCTTATTTTGTAAAAAACCCCTTCAATATCAAAGCCGCTGCAGTTTTTTTTATCTTACATTCAAAGCAAAACAAAGGTTCTGTCCTAAAACATGTCAATCGTGTCAGTTCTTATAAGGTTCCGAAGATTCTTATAAATCTTCTAATGTAGACTGTTGTCTTCTTTGGGAATTAATTTTATAGATCCCAGTATTCCAGCAGCGCGTATAACACGTCTATCATTACATTTCGACATCTTGGTGCTGTTGCAAGAATCCTTTGAGGCGTCTAATTGTACCATATCATACTTCCTTGGATCGACGCTAAGGGATCCTTTTTTGCGCTAACAACATCATTAGTTTTACATCTGGGTTTTGTGGCTCACAAGAAACATATAACATTTACTTTAAATATAATATCGCTAGCGTGGCATTAAAATTATCCAAAAAATGAAGCTAAAGCCGGCCAAAACGTAAGAAATACAGCAGAGAACTTGAAATTACAGGAAATTTCGTCTAATTCTAATCTAGTTAATTTTATTTAGTTAAATTACAATCATGTTTCTCTTCCAATACAAAGCTTAAAATTTAGTTGTATAAGTCTCCATACAATGTAGATAATTATTACGACAAATAATTTACGCTCTGCTTTACTTATTTCTTTCATCATCACGTCAATCTTGTTGTCATATTTTTGCGTATCCGTTTCACAAATACTCACAAGATATGTATTATAATATCCTATCTATGACATATATCACGTTCATTTATCATTATCTTTATCACATAATTGACGCATTTATTTGTAAGTAAATGTATAAGTTACGCGAAATGCGTACCATTTATTTTATAAAGAGAAAGCTAATGAAAATATATTTCTTTACGCGGGTAATAAAACGTAGAAACCTATTTCGATTGGTTTTCGAAACGAAGAACGATGGTTACATTGGTTTATTTCGCATATTTTGGAGCATATTTTTGACCTCACTATAATGAATATAGAAAATTATTTACGTAGAAATATTGATTTGACGAGTGTTTTTTTCTAAATTACGATATTGAAATTATAAAATCACGAAATTTGTAAATGTTCTGTTTTATTTACACCCTAAATTTCAATAGGCAATCTAATTTAAGGGCCACTTTTTTACATTTGCTATGGGCCCCGCGCCGGCTTTATCCGGCACTGGTTATATTATCGTTACGCCTTTATTAATTCTATTTTTTTTCTTGGCCAGAAAACCTTGACACATATCGGAAAAACTTACGATAAATTACATATAGAAGTCAAAGGATTGAAAAACCCTGATAAACTTCAAACAACCAAGGACTACAACAGAGCGAATCACAAAAGTATTAAATTCGATGAAAACCACCAAAGAAATTTACACAAAAATAACGTGAATGTTTCAAACTGTGAAGAATATTATCAAATGGAAGAGTATAAAAACAAACATTTTGTGGAACCAAGATTAATGAATGCAACAACTATGACGAGAAACCCTTTGAGGTCAACATCTGTGGGTTTACTCGGAGAATCAAACACCACTAATGATTTTGTACGGCGCTGCTACTGTCGCACGAAATACGACTCTCAATATCTACGTAATTATTTTGAAAGCCCTTCCGTCTGTGCCTGCAGTAATAATTATTTACATCACTGAATATATCAACTGTTTTGGGC
The DNA here is from genome assembly GCA_018236625.1 of Lasaia peninsularis. NCBI lineage: Eukaryota > Metazoa > Arthropoda > Insecta > Lepidoptera > Riodinidae > Lasaia > Lasaia peninsularis. The sequence goes on along the minus strand of DVZL01006618.1, from coordinate 2,706 downwards.
GTATAATATAACCATTTTAATATAAACAGTCACCACAATGTTTTTTAGTGAAAATCACAGCGAACACTGCTCTCCTATAAGATATAACCGCTAGGTACTCTAGAGACACCATATATGTTGTAGGTGCGTCGTTGACCTGTTGCCGGGGTCTTGCTTGATGTGCAAGTCTACCGGCTACCATACCCTCCGCACCGGAACACGACAATGTCAATATGGTGGCAGGAATAAGTAAGGCGGTGGACCCCTACCCGGGCGAGATTTGACAAAACACAAATAATTGATCTCACCCTAAAGTAAGCAAATTATATGCTTTGGGTGTTAGTCAACAACGTTAACACATAGAAATACTTGAATGGACCCGAAAATACAAACATGCATGTTCATCACACAAATGTAAGTCATCATCAAACCCGTCGGGAATTAAACCCGGACCTCGTTTACGCGACTATCCCCTCGATCAACGAGGCGGTGAAATACAAGAAAATCCGTCAAGTGTGAGTCGGACTCGCATACGAAGGGTTTCGTACCACCATTTATAAAAACTGTAAAAAATCACGTTTGTTGTATGAGAGCACCTTTGTTTTTTCTTATTCTATTTTTAGTATGAGTTGTCGTAACTGCAACAGTAATACTCCCGATTTATGAGATGTAGCCTGGAAACAGACAGACAGACGGACAGATTAGGTATAAACTGAAACCAAGTATTTGGACGTATCACATGTAATATAATATTTTGAGTAAGTATTGATGCCGTATTTAAAATATTCCAAAAAGTGCATTTCTGATTGTAGTCCCATGGCTTAGTCAATCCCACTCTGATGTAATGTTAGTTGGTATGCCATTCGTCAAATTCTTGAAGCATTCTTCTGGAGTTTTATTAAACCCGATGACAGATAAACCGACATCGCCCCTGTCAGTGTGCGCTAGTGCACCCAAAATCTCCAACTGGCCCTCGATTTTCGGTAGATCATGTGAAATTTTATGAATTTTCATTTCCAAATCGTAGCAAGAGTTCTTCAACATGGACAAATTCTCCTGAAAGTTTTAAATAGCACATGAGAATTAGCAGTCATTTTTAAAATTCCGTAACCAAACTGGACAAATCACACAAATTATCTAACCTCAAAGTAAGCGAATTAAATGCTTGTGTTATGGGTGTTAGACAACGATACTAATACATAGAAATATTTAAATAGATACAAGAATAAATTTAATTAACACCCAGATCTAGAAATATGTACATAGACATCTATATTCATCACAAAAATGCCTGTCCCCGTCGGGAATCGAACACAAGCATCGCAGCTAGAATGGGGTTAGGCGTGTACACTGACCCCTCGACCAACAAGATGGTCTGATGTATAAAATGGTGCTCAATTTTGTTGTCTGTTTGTCACCAGGCTGAAACTCACAAACCGTTATAGGTATTTAAAGTTAAAATTTTCACAGATGTATTTCTGTTGCCACTATAAAAACAAAGATGGCTCCCACACAACAAACGTATTTTTTGCAGTTTTTACAAATACGGTAACCTTGGTGCGTGTGTGAACTAACACTTGGCTGGTTTTTTTACAATAAATAACCGTTATAATGGTTATTTTGATTTTATTAATATTTTTTTGTTGGACTGACCCACCAGTGCAGCCACTCATAATATTAGTTGTTTGATAATCGATAGGTACCTACTACCGCCATGTCTTTTTCTAGACTCGACCTTTTTTGTCTAGTTTTATTCTGTGCATATCTATATTAAATGATATCGTGGTCGGATAATGTTTTTGACAAGGGCACCAATTTTTACGCAGAGCGACTGCCATCTGATCTCTGCAACCGCGGGGCACTGTTAGTTAAATATATAGTTAAAAAAAGATCGTTACGCCAATGTCCCCGAAGGGCTAGGCCGAAGTACATAATATGCACCCTTATTAGCCGATTAGTAGGTCTCATAGGGTATTAAGTGGCAAATTGGTCGCCAAATCGGTCACAAATCCAATCTTAAGCAGCGTTGTTTTTCAGGTAAACGAAAAAAAACTCAAAAAAGATACCTAGAATCGAATCCAGGACCTCCTGCATCAAAATACTACTTACGGTAATATCTCTGATTTCCCGTGTAATATTACACATTCCACTACATTTGTTAGCATGAATCTGGCTGTGGTAATCTAATATATAGCAAGTCATGAATACTAGACCGATCAGAACAAGGAAGCTGCAAAATCCGCCGAAATAAGAACTTTTCGGTTGTCGAGGAACAATCTGCATAGGCAAAGGACCACGCCTTCCTCGGCCTCTCCTGTTTCTTCTACAGTGATATTCCATTTTTTACGCTTCCTTGATTAACGTTTCAAAATTTTTGCGTCCAAATTATCTTTTTCTCATTTTTGTGATTTTTTCTTTTATTGCTAATGCTAGAACTTAGACATTACAAACGTTAGAAATGTCATATGAAATTTTATTTTTCTTTGTTGCTAATACCAACTAATACCTACTTATTAAAAATATAAATGAATTAATAAAGTCCAAAATCTTCTATGCTTTTGAAATGTTGAATAAAATAAAACAATATTTGCTTATTGTCTTTAAATTACCAGTCTTAAAATTTTATTTTTCGAAATCTTACCTTGAATCTTTATCTATACTAATATTATAAAGAGGAAAAGTTTGTTTGTTTGTTTGTTTGTTTGTTTGTTTGTTTGTTTGTTTGTT
>DVZL01006617.1:0-11247 GCA_018236625.1 Lasaia peninsularis | reverse complement strand
TACTCCTTGTTTATTAATACCATAATTGCCTAATCTATGCTTAAGTCTTGGAGTAAAGTTATTCTGACGCTAATCATCGTTTATTAATAAGGCGGCCAGGGTTTAAGAAGATTAGAAAGTCTTTCTGAATAGTTATTTTGCAATAGCTTTGCCAATTTAATAACGCTGATTCAGTGATTCCTGTCTCAGTAAAGTCCGTAAAACTCTATCATTTAACACGCCAAACTGGTTCTTGCTTTAAACTAGAAATGGATAACAGCTTGCACCAAGTTGACCATACGATAAATTGATTAAAAACTGTAGCACATAAATTTTATTTTAATTATGTAATAATTTTACAATATAGGAACTGCAGGCGTGTTTAGGTACCTGTGAACAAACATAACAGAATGATAGTATTTGGTTAATTATTATATCTCACTTTCAGCTACACAGCTGCAGCTGCTTTTTGCTCAAGTTCTTACGGCAGAGTCAATAACTTAATAAAATCTCTAAATCTAATGAAATAATGTCTACAATACGTTCGTTTTAAGAATGCAGTGTTTAATCAGGGTACAAGTGTATTCATAGGATTATTATTATGTCACTATTGTTTGGTTTAAAAGGATGCCATCTATTGGTCACAGTAAACTTGACATTTTCTAATTAAGTGATTTGATAGGTCAATTATTAAATTCTTAACGCAAACGAGTAAGTTTTAGAGAAAGAGAGAATCATCAATAAATCTTCATTTAATAATCCAATCATGCTCTCACTTTCTTAATAATCAATTTCTGAAGGCAGTAATAGTTTTTTCATATAATAAGGGAAACACAAATATCCTAGAATTTTCCAATTACATGACCCTTCAACCCGAAACACGACAACGGCCAGCACTGACATTACGACATGAATAAATAAGGTATTGATAATTGAGCGTGTCAAGATTTTTAAATTTAACCTGGTAACTGAGCAAAAACCAGCGGACAATGGGGTCATCACATTCTTACGTCTTTTAGGACAATTACTCGTGAAATATTTTGCTTTCTTCTTTCATGTAAAATTCTAAAAAGAAAAAGTGAAGTATAAATAATAGACTTAATATAATATATTTGTCATTCTCAAAAGTATAATAAGAGAGAGATAAACAAAAACACATGTGAAGCCTGTGTGACACACAGTGATTACATCCATGATTTTTATTTACAACTCATGTGTGCTGTATGAAAATAAAACAAAGTTTGCGAAAACATGGCCTTTAATATGATTGTTAGTACAAAACAATATGCAAGCAAAGCACTTAATAACAAATGATTTGTAATGACACTAAGTAAAACAATTATAACTAACTGAATATAATTATATAACCATAGTAAATTTGTTAATACCAAAGCTTTCTCAAAGCAAATTATAAAATGTACTTATCATACATTTAGATTATTTACTAAATTATTACTTTTTAAACATAACACATTAAACTAAATTATGAATCTGTATCACATCAAAATTTAAAAAATACTAAAAACGTTACTGTGATCTAAAAGACCCAAAGAAGATTTACAATGCAATGTAATTAGTGTCTACAATACACAGGTATTCAAAAAATGAATTTATACTACCATCATGAAAATACAAATAACGGAATGTTGCCATATTAAGTACAAAATGGTAAATTATAATTAATCTTATGTGCTAGGATATCCCTAATCAATTAATTACCCTATCAAATTTGAAATTCACTTTGAGTAAATAACAACTTTGATAGATAAAAAAATTGACCCTGCAATTATAATGATACATAAACAACCAAGCAGAAATCACAGATAAAAATTGAATGAAAAATTACATAAATTTTAGTCACAAATAATGATGAATGAAATAAGGCTAATTTAATTCTATAGTTCATTCGTTCAAATAAACATTAAAAAACCTGCAGTGTTATTGGTTGGGGGCGTTGGTATTTTGATAACCCCACTATTTTCTTAACACAAACGAACTATAGTGTAACATGGGCTTTTGCTGCTATAGTGGTCACGATTATTGTATTATAGATCATTTTCTACAATAATGGCTTTATCAATATAATTTTTGTGTACTAATACTTTCATGTTATGTGTTATCTATGGTCCATTTAAAAAAATGAATGTACGGTTACAATCACATGTAAACATTTTTTTTAATTTCATGCACTAATAGGAAACATTAGTTTGAATAAAAGAAGGGTTTAATTCGATGCCTAATTGCCTTTCTGACGGGTAGCTCATAAGAGGCGAGTATAGTTTTAGACTAGATTTTGTTATTAATTATCTGTTTTTAAACGATAAATGATAATAGTTTTAACCATAAACGACGTTAAAACCTATTTTTATGTAGGTAAGAAGAGATTCTCTTTTAACCGCGAAGTCGTACAACGGACCATACACAAAATTATAGACAATATAGATATTATAAGTGAATTTGATTCCTACGAACATAGAATCGTAGTTATGAAGGATGATTTGTTAGAGAGGTGTGAAAACCGCTCGGCTGGCTACGATCACTTACAATTTAGAGCGCAGGTCGGATACCCCAGCGGCTAATTGTCAAGAGGGCTCCTCGAATCTGAAAAAAAGGTAATAATAATGTTGTGAATAATGAATATTCAACCTGTTCGTTCGTCTTTCTTAATGCGAACGGCTAAGTTGTTAAGTTGTTATAGCTATCTTTACAACACAACCTAAAGCAAGCGTCACTTATTATTACGTAGCGTCATTTGGGTCAAAGTAAAGAAGTATTTATTTTTTAAATATTGAATAAATTATCCGTAGAAAAATACGAATAGAAATAGAAAAAAAAAAATTATTATTCATCCATTTCATTATACGTAAATACACAAAATACGCGTATTTAAAACTCAAATGACGTTTATTTCAAAATAGCGAACAGAAGGTTTGCATTCCCTGCGATCGGCGCGTCCCCGTACCACGAAACACAAACGATAGTTGTCAAATAATATTAGACTAAATTAAAAAGGTTATTACTTTCATATAACCCGTATATATTTTTATTTCGATTGAATATGGTCAGTTCATTATTGTCACGCAGTTAAAATATTTACTTGGTGAAAGAAGTTGGTTAACAAAAATTATAGCTTCTCGTGACGGGCAGTATATTTATTTCATTACAACTATTAATAAAATATATTATTAATACAAACACTAATAATTCTAAATTCTTCGACTTCACCTGTGAATTGTGAATAATAGAAACGTGATACGATATATGAGGTCAATTCTGTTTTCACAGTGATATCTTTTAATTGTTTTACCTTACTTTTAAAAGTGTTGTTTCATGGAACTTCTTCATAATTCTATTTTATTAGTAATAACATTAAGTTAATATTTTTATTATTAATCTAATTTGTTTCTTAGAACTTGCTGCCACAAACCGTGGTGTATAGATGAAAATATATGATTTATTTGATTTAGATTTTGATAAACAATTGAAATTCCAAGTCAATTCTGCTATTCATACATAACTGCTGCAAAAAAAAAAACACCAGGGATGAAGAATTATTTTTAGTAGGACAACTGTTTCATTTTATTATTTCTTTTTGAAATGAAATTTATTTATTTGCCGAATATGTGTGTTATATGCTGTTACAAAATAAAAGGTTTTAATTATACCAACATAGAATATGTACATACATATACGTACAACATATTGTACCACAATGTGATGTGCAAATGTTTTAAAACATAATTTATATTTATTTATTAAACAATATATTTTATAGAAGTGATCTTATTATCTATAGGTAAACATTATTTTACACGACTTATTTTAATCCTGTCTACCATAAACTCCCATTATTATTTATGGGTTAAGACAGTGAACATCCTCCTGATGGCAAGATCAACCGTTGCCTATAGGCATCATAGAAAGTTGCGGGAGCGTCGCTGTCTTGTGGTTAGCGACGCACCTACAAGATCTGTGTTATGAACGTATATAACATAGATCTTGTAGGTTCTATGTGTGCTATGAACGCTGTGAACTTGACTTCCTAATTATAAGTGATTTGTTTGGTTGATGGGTCAGCGAGTAACGATGAAACATTGCATTCTTAATGCGAACGTACTCTATATAAAGCTTCAGAAATGCTTATAAATTCAAAAGCATTTTACAAATCTTATAGATATGACGGTTTGGTTGTTTGTAACAGTATCTAATAGATCGATTTTAATCTATTGCCAATACTTGAAATATACTTGCACCTTAAAATGTAGGCTATTTTTTATCAAAATCGGCACAGTAGCAGTGGAAATATAATTAATTTAAGTGAAATTTTTAAAGAGCTCGTATGCGCCAAGCCCAGTACATTTTAATATAATCGCCCATATAAATGATAAGTTATTTTTAAATAACTAAACTCTAATTATTAATATAAAGAAGAAGTTTTTGTTTGAACTTATTTTATAATTTTATTATAAATGTACTATAACTATTAGAAAAACTGAATTGACCGTCTTATATCAATACTATGTAGTGATCTCTATTGAATGTTATATATCTTAATAGATAACAAATTATCATCACCGTTTTCGCGATGTCCAATTTATTTTCAATCACCAAATAACATACAATATTTTTAATATACAAAGTCCTATGTAAACATCCAGTGAAATTTAAAAAGTTATTTAGAAACAGTAATTTTTAGTACCATTGCGAAAACGGAAAGCGCAAAATCTTAGCATAACAAATATGTGTGTCAAAATGTATTATTAAATAAATGTGATAACAGATGAGTTTATTATAGCGATGTAAAAACATCTTTTGTCTTATTAATTATTAACCCCTTCCAAAAATCCTATGCGCTAAATTATTAAAACGCAGTAAAACTGCAAAAAATTACAAGTGACTTGGCGTGAACACATATTTGTAAAACAACTTCAATTTCGAAATAATTATATCAACTAATTTTATTAGAAAACAGAAAGTTGTTTGTTGAAAAATTTAAATTTTATTTGAGTGTTTCTGAGTTATATTTAATAAATCACTTAAAACTATTACGAACTTTTAGATTAAAAAAAACAATAAAATAAATTATTGAGATTCAATCGATTTTAGCATAAAGATTAGAAAACTAAAGTTTAAAAGTATTGATTTTATTTGGTTTGACAAAAGGAGCGAACTCAGCAATTCTTAAATAGCCCACAGAAGCTGAACTATTTAATACTGTTATTCAGTCGCCCCCAAGCTCAGAGATGCAATGCGGGCTTTATGAGATGTGACACTGTATTTATTTGTAAAACAAAGTCACTTTCTATGTCTGTTCCTATGTATGCTTAAATCTTTAAAACTAAGCAACGAATTTTGATGCGGTTTTCTTAAATAGATAGGGATTCAAGATGAAGGTATATTTGTGTGTATTTACACCTCTCAGGCGTAAATACACATTTGTAAACATTACACAATACACATTTGTAAATACCATTGTCTCCATATTTACACCTGAGAGGTGTTAATATGGAGACAATTTACAAATGTGTATTTGTTATAAGTTTATGTTGAAAATTGTTGTAAGAAGATTATGTTGGAAATGACTCAGTTAACCTATATTCTCCTCTCTCTAGTTGCCTGGTAAGTCAGTTCTAAACATAGGACCCGGACCTATATAAGAAAAAATACTATCAACTTCGACACAATAAGAAGTATGTGTGATATAATTATAATAGACCATCCTACTATAAGGCTCGTAATAGGCGAGAATAGGTTAACTGGGTATTTAACAATAAGGCCACTGGTGGTAGGCGGCTGTGTAACTCGTCATAATGACAATGTTGTCTTCTAATCTTAAGGATATTTTAGTCGGTAGCTTTTCTAGCTATCTTTGCCAAAGAAGAGTTCAGTCAGTTCAAAACAGTCATCAGAAGAGTTTGGTACTTATTCTATTTTATCCCATAAATAAAATAATTAAAAAATAATAATTACTTACGCATGAGACTCCGGTTTTCTAACCGTTAAGAAATCCATCTGTTTACTTTATAATTTTTTCAACCTCATGCAAACAATTTTATAATAGTCGATTATTTATTTTTTGTTTTTAGTTATAAAAAATCAGTAAAATAGTTAGATAAATATAAAAAAAAATATTTTTAGTTTATTAGATGCAAAACTCAAGTTCAATCAATTAATCCATGTTACTTATTTCTTACTACATGATTAACAAACTTTACGGTAATAATAATAATACATAATAAATATTACTGGACAAATTACACAAATTGACCTAACACCAAAGTAAGCAAATTATATGCTTGTATTATGGGTGTTAGACAACGATACTAATACATAGAATTAATACTTAAATAGATACCAGGATAAATTTAATAAACGCCCAGACCCGGAAATACGGACATCTATGTTCATCACACAAATGCCTGCCCCCGTCGGGAATCGAACCCGAACCTCGCGGTTAGTCGATGCGGTTAGGTGTATACGCTAGCCACTCGGCCAACGAGGTGGTCGAGGTGGTAACGGCAAACACTTGTTCCACCGTAGCTTAGATAACATTGTTAAGATCGTAGCTCATTAACACGTCCCTGCTACGCCTCGCCTAAACAAATATCATTTAAATATGGGCTTTCAGGCATGACCTTGCGATATAGTTTGTAATGGCAACATAATTTAGCCGCCTGATCGGCGTCTGCTGCGTTGCCATTATAAACTATATCGCAAGGTCTTGTCTTAAAGCCCCTATTTGAATGATATTTTTAGGCGAGGCGTAGCAGGGACGTGTAAGTGAGCTATGACCCTAATCGTATACTAAACGTTTACTCGCCTTTGTCATCTATCACCTTCTTTTGCTAAAATTAATGTTCAACGTTGCAATTTAATAACAAAAGTTAAAATTTAAAACAACAAAGTCAATTTTTTAATAATTTCTTAAGAATGATTAATAATCTTTCAGTTTATAAAAACCTATTCTACTAATTCGACTTAAATATTTCAATGGTGTAATTACAAAAATGAAACAATTACATACCTAGTAGAAGGATTTTATTTAGCTAAATATTTTTTTATAGTTTAACACGAAAAACACACTATTTCTTTATGATATATACTTTATATAATACTTTTTAAATAATTTAACATAATAAACGTAGAGTCTCTGTACTATACCACTGAAAACTTAAGGCACTTAAGTGGATTAATTAAAAAATCGACGAAATAAAAAAAACGAAACCACAAAATAAGAGACGCGAGGTGTGAAAGTTTTCAACAAGAATGGTGAATAAGAATTTCTGTACATTTGTGCCGATCTCTAATTGTGGTGTTTTAGGTGGGATAGAAACCTTGTTAACATAAATAGTATAACGGGCACAATATTAATATTTGCTAATTGCTGCTTTAGAGGACCCAATCCATTAAAATATTAGATGGCATGGTAGGAAACTAGCAGATAATGCAAATTAAAAATCTCACGTAAATAACAATGCAAATCCCTATAAGACGGGATCTAAAAAATGTCATAATCATGTGGCGTAATCTTACTAATATAAAACCGAATTTAAGTATTTTGGGTGTGCCCCGTTTAAAGCAGCTAGACTAATTAACATTAATTTGAACATAGCAATAGTTGAGACCTTGTGTTCTTGCGGCTGACCAGCTCAACAGTCGGCCAATCAGTGGTGTGTGTGACGGAGGTCGCGCTACACGTGCGTGTAGTCGTGTTGTCCGCACCAGGCCGTGACGTGCAGCAGCAGCGCGGCGCCCCGCCCCCCGCCCCGCGCCCCGCCCCGCGCCGCCCGCGACCACCACTCGCGGTTGGCGCACCGCCCTACATACACTTAATGAGTATTTTGTATGTAACGTCATCATTCCTGATCAGAACTGCAAAATCGTTTATTGGTCAAGTGTCCGGCTCGAAGGACCAAAGTATATAAAATTAAATAAATGGCCATTTTTTATGATAATGGAAGGCAAACAAGCAGTAGGATTTCCTGATGGTAAGAAATACACGTCGCCTATAGACACCAAAGGTGGAAATGATGCGTTGCCAACCTGAGGCTGGGATGGTAAGCCTCTTGCGTAAGTTTACCGGCTACCCTATCCTCCAGACCAGAACACGACAATGGCGAGCGCTGACGCTATTGTGGCAGGAGTAGGTTAGGCGGTGGTACCAATCCGGGCGAGTCGTTGCAAGACTCTACCACCTAGTCAATGTCACGGTGTTGGTCACAATAATCCCTGTGCTGCCTGCTGCCTGGGTGGAAGGCAGTTGGCCTTTTTACAAAGGAACCCGGACCAACACGGTCATTTGGTACAAATATCAAATGTTTGATTTAGCTCGAACATTATGGTGAGTACTGACCGTTGGTGAAGGTGACGAGGCGTGAGGCGAGCGGGTACCCCGTAAGCACACAACTGGACTCGCCGTCTGCCACGCTGGCTTCATACCGTCCTCGCTCGTCCAGCGGCAACGTCTAACACACATAATTTATACATTCACAAATTTTTGAGCACCAAAATATTTCACATTAACCAAGAATTGAACTAATAATATTTGCCTTTCGCTAACGAGCGAGTTAGATGTAAAAGTTACGAAAATTCATCCTTAATATAGGAAAAGAGCTAAAAATAAATAATGTACTATAAGAAAAGTCACGTAATTAAATATAAAATTACTGTTCAAGAATGAATAGTTAAATATTTTAACTTTTAACATCAAGAATACCTACCACATGTCAAAGCGTTTTACAAAAGTCGTTTCAGTGATATAATATTATAATGTTTTGAAATCGGAAACTTCAAAAATTCGATAGTACATCCAATCCCAATTTCAGAATATTTTCAAAACAACAAATAAATATGCCTGACCGGCGTTTGGCAGGGGGAAAGGTTTAGTAAAAGATAGAAACTAATTACTAAGGATGCCTAAAATGCAAATGATGCAGTGGAGAAGTGATAATCCAAAAGCGTACACTAGATTTCTTTTCGTAAATATATAAAAAACAATGAATGTTAAGATGATGACGTTAATGACAGTCATAAGTAGAGGTGTCAATAAGTAATACCTGATCCACGGCCTGGTCCATGGAGACGGCCAGCACCCACTCCCGCAGCCGCTCGAGCGCCGCCCCGCGCACGCTCGCGCCCGCCACCAGCAGCGGCGACCGCGGCCAGTCGCAACACTCTGGTGCAATCATACCATCACATTATGGCTTATGGAGCTACCACCCGGATTGGTACCACCACTACGTATAAATATCCGATCAGAAATTGGCAAAGCACCAGTAACGTTTGAGATGTCGATTAAGAATAAGCTTAAGTCCTGGCTAAATGACAAGAATTTTTTACGATTTAAATGAATTCTTTTGTATAACTTTTTTTTTTCTTTTATATAATAGTAAAATTTACATGCCAATGTATATGGTCAAATAGGATTTAAGGACATATTGTGAAGATTAATACCAAATGTAACCAACCCTATTATAGCAAATAAATTATTTGATTTGATTTGATTTGATTTTGATTTTGATTTGATTTGATTACCATCTGATTGGCGTCGGTTGCCTCTTTCCATTCGGAGAGTAACTTAAAAAATCATGTAAGGGACTGATGGCCAACCATTTCGGCCAAAGCAAAGTGAAAAGTTGTGAAAAGGCTGTTCCAAAGTTTAACTGCGGATTCATGGTATTTTTTTTTAAATAAATTTATTTATTTGCCGAATATATGTGTTAAAAGTAATACAAAACAAAAGTTTTGTATTATACCAACATATTCTACCACAATGTGGTGTGTAAATATTTTAAAACATAATTTATATTTATTTATTTATTAAACAAATATACTACTTTTTTCTCTAATAATGATCAATCTTCATGCGGCTTCTAGTATCAGCCATTTAGACTGCATCCTACGGATAAGATTTAACGAAAACAATATTACCAAAATCAGTGTAGTCTAGGAGATGCGCGGAATCATCATCAGCAGCCTCAACTAAGTCCAAGCAGTGGTTGAGGAAAACAAAAGCTTCGTGTATCCCGTTAGTTTCTTCACGGATCGCCATCCCACACGCGTACATGGCTACGAAAACATATTATATCATCATTATCATGAAATCAGAAATTTTTAATTCGTATTAAGAAATATGATTTTTTTTTTAATTTTTAACAATTCTTCAAGTAATTATATAACTGAAAAAAATATATAACACTTGCAAAATAGTGATAATAAGCAAAAACATATTACGTGTGAATGCGGTTAGGTATCCTAATGACTGTTTTTTTAGAGGTTATGTACCTACTAAAAACAACCATCAGAAAGCAAAACGATTGTATTCTTAAAATATATAGTAACAGTTTTCCCTAAAAACTGCGCTATGGAATCTAAGCTCCAATGACCTTTGCTATGGTAAGGTAGCCACAGTGTACGTGTATTCAATTCAATTCAATTCAAACAAAACAATATTATTACAAACATAATAGGGAAAAATAAAAATTATAAAAATAATGATGAATCCGAATGATTCAGATTTCGGATTATCGCATATTTAGATGTTTTGAAGGTTGTCACAATTGTAACGTTCAGAATTTTTTGATATTTTAAAAGTTCTCATAGTCAATTGTGCGATTAAAAATAGTATCGACTTTCATTGGCTTTTACAAACTGTGAACGAATAGATTTTGCCGAAAGCCGACGCTTTTGTGAATATCTATACAATTATTTATTTTGTTAAATCAATATATTTTTTTAATCTATAAAAAGAAATAAAATTAGAGTATCTGTTTGTAATATTACAATAAGCGCTTTTTACTTAATGCATGTGTATGTATGTATACAGCACATATACCAAAACACCGCTGGACTAATTTTGACGAAACCTTCACTGGCAGATAGCCGATGTGATAAGGAGTAATTTGGCTTCTATTATTTTAGAATCATACAAACGCAGACGAAGTTGCAGGCACAGCTTGTACGATACAAGAATTTCGACCAACTAAGGACCACTAGACATTTTAAACTATGTCGTTTACTTACTGGCGTCTGCAACTAGTATATCCGTATACCGCGGCAACGCACGAGCTACTTTCGAAGCAATCTGAGGCACATGGAGTCCCATGAACAGTGTTATAGCCTGTGGTAAAAGAAAACTGTTTAATATTCTGTGAAATTAAAAAATTTTTTTTTCATGTACGATATTATCAAGTGACCGCCTCGTTGGCCGAGTGGCTAGCGTACACGCTTAACCGCATAGACTAACTGCGAGGCTCGGGTTCGATTCCC
>DVZL01006616.1:0-11248 GCA_018236625.1 Lasaia peninsularis | reverse complement strand
TTAGGAATTGAAATGAAAATAAGAACAGTCTTTATTAATTACTTAAGTCGAATATTATTAATCAAAATTAAAGAATTGAAAACTAATAATCAAAATTAGTTATAGGGTGGTTATTTTTATAAAAAATAATTAGGACGCTGTTTCCCCCGACGACCGGTTTCTTAGCTCATCATATACTAATTCCTCATAAATTCCTCTTAAATTTTGAGGAAGCGATAACGGAAGAGGATTTTTTTATTTCTATTTATGAGGATGCAGTAACCCAAAATATTGCGGAACTTCCGCATTATGAGGAAGCGGAAGAGGAATCCTCAGCAACACTACTATATATGCTTAAATCTTTAAAACTACGCATCAGATTTTGATGCGGTTTTCTTAAATAGATAGTGATTCAAGAGGAAGCTTTTTAGGTATATAACACGCATAGTGCGAAGCTGGGGCACTTCGCGAGTTAAATAAATTATAAAAGGTCAATGGGGAGTTGTAAGACTCTTAAAAGGCTCCTTGCACTTTCTTTCGGCATCTTTAAAAACGGCAAAATAAATAACGTTTGTTGTATGGGAACCTTCTTTAAGGGTTTAATTTTTGAAAAAAAAAAATGCTCACGCCCACATTCCCGAAAGGGTAGGTAGAGGTACATATGCACCCACGATTTGCCGACGATATAAGGTCGCATTATGTGACAGGTGGCGTGTCCGTCGCCATGACGAGCACAAACCTCGGATTTCCTCATGGTGTTTTCCTTCACCGAAGAGCATTCAGAAAATGTACTTAAGTAAGAAAAACTCATCGTTACTTGGTGGGGTTCGAACCTGGACCACCACAGTGTGGTAGAATATGTTGGTGTAATTAAATATTTTTTTTCATCACATCCATTTGTTTGACGTCATATTCCAAAGGAAAAAATCGAAACCCCTTCTGTGAGTTACATACGTCACGCTCTAAAAATTAAAACATGTTCATTCAATGTCTTAACTTTCTATTTGTATGTAAATAATAACTGTATGAGATAAGGTTTACGCTTAACACGTAAGTGAAGTGCTGTGCCGCCAGAAAACGTAATTCGGTGAAAGTAATAATAAACATCTCAATGAGAATCGGCCTCTGTTGTCGAGTGGTTCGCGGTTCGACTTCCATTCCGGTAGTCCCAGTTCTAACCGCGCTATATATCAATGAGTTTTTTATGTACATTTTCTAAATGCTCTTACTGTGAAGGCAAAAGATTTGCTAATGGTGGGTAAATACATCTGCCTACCGTTTCGGGAATATATTATGCGTAACGATATATTTTTTCATTTAATAAATTTATTCTTGCTGTGCAGCAACTCGCCCGAGTAGGGATCCGCCGCCTTACCTATTCCTGCCAACATAATAACGTTGTCATTGTCGACTTGCTCATTACGCCTAAAACCCCGATCACGGGCAGCGACACACCTACAAAAGCTCTTACCATCTGGAGAGCCTTGTGGTTGCTCGTTGTCTGTCCATAGAAAAGGAAGGACATTAGAAAGCATCAAATTTCATATTTTTAAACACCTTTTTACCCTTCTGTCTGTATCCCTTCTTGCAAAGTTGCGATGTAGGAAAACCTTTGGTAAAAAAAAAGAAATAAAAAAAGAAAACTAAAAGCGGCGCTACTGCGAAATTCGGGAAGTTCTTTCCGTTTTTTTATCTTTGGTAGCCTTTATAGTCTAACCAAAAAGCAACTTTATCTCGTGTACTGTAAGGTCGATTTTTTTCATTTACACATATTATTAATTTGATAAGAGTAACAATTACGGCCTTTGGTTGCCCTCTTGAGAAACCCCAACCCGAATAGTCACACAATAGTCACAAATCGGTAAAGTAAATAAATAAATAGTCGTCACGGCCACACAGGATACATAACCTCTACCTACCCTCCCGAGTGTGTGGGTAATATATAACTATATTATAGTTATTTATATTATTTTTTATCTATGGTGTCTATAGACATCACGGTTCTTTCCACGCCAAGCCACGGGGTCACGACTGTTCCTTACCATCAGGTGACCCGTGTGTTTGTTCGCTGTCTTATTTCATTAAAAAAACATGTGTTTCTCATTCTAAACTTTGCCACCATATTGGGACGCTTTTATCACTGATTGTCTTTTGTTTCAGAACGAACACACCCAGTCTATACCCTGGTGCAAGTTCCTAACATGTGTTCCCCTTTGGGCCATACTCATAGCGCAGTGCGGCCAATCCTGGCTCTTTTACACGCAGCTGACGGAATTACCAACATACATGAACAATATATTGCATTTCGACATAGTTTCGGTAAGTTAAAAAGTTATGCGTCAATGTTTCTGTCGTGTGGAAAAAATGAAAGATAGATAAAAAGAAATACAACGCGAATGTGGATGGCTGTAAGATCCCGGGGAGACCCCGGTTCACATTCCACGACCAAATTGCTCGAGTGTGGTTGGTCTAAAAAAAATTGGTCAAGAGACTCCGGGACAACAGCAGCATCAGGGATAAAAATTCAGTTACTAAAAAGTTTTAAGGTAACGATCGCAAACCAAGATATTGGTGTTGCTGGCTGTTTCTCAGTTTTGGTAGGCCCAATAAAAAAACAAAAAAAAACTTTCCACAGAACGCGAGATTAAACGCCCTGCCGTATTTGACCGCGTGGGTGGCGGGTATACTGATCAGTATACTAGCAGATTGGCTCCTGGCGAAGGGCTGGTATTCAAGGCTCACTAGTATGAAAATATGGAACACTGTCGGTAAGTTTCTAACACTTTGTAACGAGTGCGGTACATCATGGGCCCTAGTATTTTGACTAATCGTTGGTGTTATAGTATATCTACTGGACTTACGAGCCGTGGATATACAAGAACACTTCTGCCTACCTCTTCCGAGATAATAGGCGTGAAATTACTTTTTTTTCTATAAATATGTTAATATATTGGCAACACTATGTGGTAGATTATGTTGGTATAATTAAATAACTTTTTTTTGACACATATATTCTGCAAATAAATAGTTTTAATTTAATTTCATATAAGTAGACGACGTTTTTCTTCGTTCTTCACCGAAAAGTACTCAGAAAACGTACTTAAGTACGAAAAACTTATTGGTACGTGGCGGGGTTCGAACCTGGGCCGAAATGGAAATTCGAAGCGCGTATCACTAAGCCACCGAGGCCACACGTTTTACATCACTAAAAGAGGAAGAAAGAAATTAGCGTTTTGGCACGTTTTTTGCCCTCAAAATCTTAAAGAGGATGTTGGCGTTGGAGAGGGACGAAAGTTACGGGTTTGAATCCCGTCAGATCTTTAAAGTATTGGACATACAGATGGTAATGTGTGAATGTTAATACCATACCAGCGGCGTTTGTGCCGGCGCTGGGTCTGCTGGGGATCGCGTGGGCGGGCTGCGACCGGACCGCCGTCATGTTGCTGCTCAGCATCACCTCGGCCTTCGGGGGAGCTGTCTACGCCGGTAACTATGGCACTACCACGAGGGACACAAGGAGAGAGGGAGAAAGAGAAGGAAAGGGGGAGAGGAGAAATAGAGAGGGGGGAGGATAGAAATATTCTGTTCAATACTTTTTAACCATAGATAATACTTGGATAAGTGGACACGGGTCTCCAGATGGTAAGAGACAACCGTGGCCTATAGATACCATAGATGTTGTAGGTGCGTCGCTGTCATGTGGCCGGGATGTTAGATCTAATGACTCTACTTTACCTCAGCAACGAACGACCGTATTGTGAAGGCGGCAGGAATAGGTAAGGCGGTGGATCCTCACTCGAGCTAGTTCCCGAACAGTACTCCACCACTAGTGGTCATGTTGGAAGTGACCCAGTTAACCTATGCTCCCCTCTTACGAGCTTCCTGGTAGGGCGGCAGGTGGTCTATTATACTTACATTATATTATACACACACAAAAAACATTACAAAAGGTGAGCTTATCTTTAACAAGACGTATAACGCAGTGAAACTGCAAAAACCTGACTTCAACTTGTTTAATATTTTTTGAAATTTTAATTCATATCTCCAAAAAAATTAGCAAAACGTCGCCCCAACAATTTTGAAAGCTCTCAATTTTTCTGGGATGCCATCATCAGATCCTGCTTTTTCATTCAATTATTTTATTTTATACATTTCTAAAATAAAATTTATTAATATTATATTTAGCCTAAATTTATTATAGCTTATTTATTATAATTAGCCTAAGCCTTACCTTATTTCATCAGCTGTCTGTTAGTGAAAGCCCCGTTAAAACCAGTCCAGCCGTTTCAGAGATTAGCGGGCACAAACAGGCAGAAAACAATTCTAAAAAATGTTGTTTTGTTACATGTATATACGTACCTTGTAAATATACATATTATGAATTTAGTAAACAGAGGTTATTTTAATATTATATACAGACACTCCAATTTTATTTATTTGTATAGGATTGTTGATTAGTTTGTGCACTGTGTTTTTTCTCTATACTTAGCTCTAAGACATTGCTTATCAGAGATAATCTCGCCTTTTGTACACTTTGTTATGTTTTTTTCTTATTTGCTGTAATTTCACATGTGTAGGTATAATAAAGTGTTAAAATAATGATTATGTTTGCAGGTAACCAAATGAACCATATAGATCTGTCCCCACAATACGCCGGCACCATGTACGGTATTACGAACGCCGCCAGTAATATTTGCGGGTTCATGGCGCCCTATGTGATCGGACAAATCATCAGCGGACAGGTCAGTGACATTTTGTATATCTATATATATATATAAATGAAACCCGTTTTCCTTGGTCACGGCATCACGCGTGAATGGCCGACCGATTTCACAAATTATTTTTTTGTTGTATTTCTTATTATTAGGTGAAGGTTCTTACGGAAAATAATATTAAGAAAATCTCTCAGAAATATTGAAAAATATACATTTAATTTTGCATATTTTAAAAAACGCACGTAACGAATGTCATAGTTATAATAGTCATAGTTTGTTCGGAAACGTAGTTACTTAATTAAATTCGAGCATTATCTGTTCGGAAACGTGGAAAGTAGTGCATCATTGCTACGGTAAGGCGGTACGAAGTTTGCCGGCTCAGCTAGTAAAATAAAGATACAAAGATTGCATAATATCTTTCATTACACTGTATGTAGACATATTTACCGTACCGTATTATTGACATAACGATGATAAAATATCGCTCACTGATAAAATTACACCGAATCATTTTCAGTTAAAAACACACTCAGTTTATAATTGACTGTAAAATATGCGTGTGCTTTATTTAACCGATGACCTGAATATCAATTATTAATTGGACCGACTTCTGCAATAAAGAACCAACCCATTAACATGGAAAAATTGAAAACCTAAATAAAAAAATTATACTTATAATAAATCTATACGTATCGCATTTGAGCGTAGTCAGAGCCTTTGGTACACGAGGTCCCGGCTTAAATTCCCATGTAGGGTATATGTTCTCATAAGTTTTTTTCAGTCTATCACGCAGCTGCCACCTGTCACGTCATGGGACTATAAAAAATAAATATAATAATAAACTATCCCATAAAAAACATTCCAATCCCGGGTAATGTAACGCTTACTCAGAATAATATGAAATAGGGATGGCGATTTTTTCCGAAAAAGATCGATTTTAAATCGATTTGAATCGTAACATGATAAATCGATTCACAAAAAAATCGAGGTTTAAGTTTGTGATGACAATGTAATTATAAATCAAATTTTAATAAAAACATAATTAATATTATAATTAACGATTTCTTATCGGTAGATATCATTACGATAGCAATTATTTTATTCCATACAAAAGTATCAGATCGGGTATAAAATGTCTTACAAAGATAAGAAAATGTAGCATGTAGTTCCTAATACTTAGTATCTTAACAGGGAAAAATCGAATGTCGATTTTCGAGGGCGATAATATATCGATACACTTAATCGATCCAGTGCTATGCATCGATATAAAAATCGATCTTTTTGGGCTCGAAAAATCGATTCTTCGATTTATCGATCTCAGATCGCCATCCCTAATATTAAAAACATTTAAGGAAAGTTGCTCGACCTGAGAATTAAACCCAGGACATTACGCGGCTTGCGATCTCAACAGGCGACAGCCATACCGTTACACCACAGAGGAGATTATATTATATTTACATATAAAAAACCTTTAACAGATTGAATGATGTATGTTAAAGATATAAAAGTCATAAGCGAATAGAAACAAGAAACAGAACACATTTTTTAAATCTTTAGTATTTGTGTCTGTCCATCTATCTATATTTATGCCCATCTGTTTGTCTGTATGTACCTACACTGGCCGAAAACCACGTTAAAACTAGTGAATAAAGGCGAAGCCAATACTGATGAAGTTCCTGAGGAACTAAGGCTTTTTTCAGAAATTATTTATTGATGTAAAATGTTTATCAAACAGGCTATGATTAAAATTGTGAAAGAAGACACGAGCAAAATTATAATAATAGTCATTTAAATCTTACGTTGTAAATAAGCAGATCATTTTAATCTTTATATTATGATACTCGTAAATAGCCTTTATAAAAAAACATAAATAGAAGGTACGTGCCTTCAGCCTTTGGGTGGCGTGGACTCTGCCTTTCGACTGTCTGTTTGTCTGTCTATTACCAGGCTCTAGTACCGCTAAAACAGTAATTTTTAAAAAGTAAAAAAAAGTTAATATATAAGGGGGATCCCATACAAAATGTTGTTTTGCTAAGCTGCGTATAACGTGCCGCTATCGAAATATACATTTCAGAACGTATTAATTGGCAGGAAACTTCTTCATTTCCCGACAACTAATGACATACTTGCTTATTTAAATCGCGATGTATGTTACGCAGTACAGATTGAATATCTATTTTATTTTTTTAGGTCTAGTAATATAAACATATTATTATTATGATACTTAAAAATATATATTATATTGCAAATTAATTAAGTAGTATAAAGTATATACTACTAAAATATTTGAAACGTGATATTTTTGCAGTTTTATAATATTTAATGGATATTGTGCAGTACCAGTACCCTTCGTGATCGAGTCCGATTTGTACTTGGCCGGTCTTATGGAATATATTTGTGTACTTTATTCAATATTTCCATGTTCTTTTGGTTTAGTTCTGTTTCGTATAACACCGTCCAATTATTGAATGAGTCAGTTTTGATAAGTTATGATAATACGTACACGTAATGCTTAACAGCGTTATTTGGGATCTTTCAATTATAGAAGAAGGAAAAAAAACAAACTAATTTCCTGATGAATCACATAGTTTCTAAGTAAAAAAGAACAGACCAAGCAAAACTTATAAAAAAACACATTGTATTGTAGCCCAGTTGCTGTTGTATCGGCAACAGCAAATGGATGGACAGTGGAGTGTTAGTCATAGGCTTTTATTTACCTAGATGTGTTGCCAACGGAAAGCAAGAGTTATAAGCTCAGGCGAAGGAGACAGGATACAGGGAGGGAGGGAGTGAGAACAATTGTATACTCTTTTTTGAAACAATTGTATACTCTTTTATAAGTTTAGTAAGTAAATTTGCTATTCAATTCTGAACATAATAATGATGAGCAATGATGTGACTAGTTATTGGTTGTCTGTAAACTAATTTACGTAACGTAACGTCGCATTATCTCAGGCTCATTAACGCACAATAAACTTCTTTGGTGTTTATAGACGGCATGTATTACTCCCAATCAAGAAATCCAGATTTCACCTTGGAGAGTTGCACAAAATAGCTATTTTTGTACGGCGAGCCGATAGTACGGAGATATTAGTATGGTTTTGCAAATTAATTGAAACGTAATAAAATTTCAAAAACTTCAATTTTATTATCAGGTCCCCTTTGTAATAAAAAAAATGTTTATTATATCATAAACATATAATAGGGTTGTGGTAATATCTGTATGAGACCACCTCTGAAACATGAACTTCATAAAAAAAAAGTTAAAACCAATGCTCGTGATTGAAATATATACAAAAACTTGCAGTAAATTGAGAACCTCTTCAATTTTATCTCGAATCTTAAAATATTGGGTTCGAAAATTCGTTATTATCGAAGATTTCGGAAAAAACAATATTTGCAAATGTACATTTCGGATAATCAAACTCATTTTTGCACAACAACACTAGTTACTGCATAGTTTTCCATAAATTACACTAAACTTTTAAGAAAGAGGTGTTGTCTTTGAACCCTTTATACTAGAACCCACTTCAACTAAGGGCTTTCTGGGTGGACTAAGACGTAAGCGAAAACTGACAAATGATAATATATTATAATACAAAATGTCATTTTATTTTAATTTTTTGAGAATGTGATGGATATAATTGTAGGTTTTAATGTTTTAATCAACTTCAAAGAGATTCATGGCTCAGCGCTTTTTGAAATATTATCGAAAACAAATTGCCCAGACGACATCATATTAAATTTGAAATTGGTTTATATGCAGTTTTAATGCATTAAAATTAACATAAATACATATTATGGCCATTGCTTTTTATATACATATTATGAACAAAAACAAAATAAAACAGTTTCCCTTGGCGACGTGATAGCGAGATAATGAAAAAAAAGGAAGGTTTTCGATTCGTATATAAGTATGTCTTTTGAGCCTTTTTTATTTTTATTACACGATTCCTAATGAACTTTAATTGGAATAGGTTGGTCTGGAATGGATTTTAAATATAAAATTATATTTTAGGAGAATTATTGTTATAAATATTATGCCAATTGAATGAGTTCTTTTTTATATCCTTTCCCTCAAAGGGTGGGCACATATTATTCCACAATCAGCCGACGATATTAGGTCCCAATTGTGTGACAATTGGCAAGTCCGTCGCTATATCAGGCACAAGTGCCGGGGTTCCTCACAAAGTTTTTCTTCACCGCAAGAGTACTCAGAAAATGTACTTACCTTAAAAAAACTCATCAAAGGAAGTACGAAGCTCGTACCGCTACGCCACCAATGCCTCGATTTTTTAAATATAAGAAAAACCTATACCTTTGTGACATTAAAGTTAAAGTCGGATTTTTTGTAGTTTTAGTGCGTTTGAATTATCGTAGTTCACAATTATCTATTTATATTCTTGCAACGAAAATCTTTAATATTAAGATATCCGCTTAAGCGTTGTAAATGGACCGCAGTATAATGAAGTGGCGGTAGCTATTATGGAAATTGGAAATGGGGTTTCATTTCGAATACGACAATTTTGATGTTTGTCGTATTTTCCAATTCCCATCTCCGGAGAAGTCTCGATTGGATGGATTGTTGATTTGAGCGGATTAGATAAGTATTTTTGTGGATTGCCTCTGTTGGAGTCTTCCATAACTTATCGAGTGATTTGTTAATACCCCCCATTTATTTGTTTATCGCTTTGGGATAATCTTCCGATTTCCAATAGCAATTTGAGTTTTGTTCTTTGTTTATATTATATTGATTGTTTGGTGAAACTTAATGGTCTTATTGGCTGAGACGTACAGAGCCGATTATTAGGGATGGTATTTATTGTGATGAAACAAGATGTTTGCTACTAAGGGAATAATCGCAACCAAATACACTACCAACCAATAATATAACCAATTAATAAGTGAAGTTCCGTGTTTTCAATATGAATCTTTGTGAGTAAAAGTACCGATTCTGATCGTTTATTTTAAACTATAGATTTTCCTCAGTCTTAGATTAGAATTATGTATAATACAGACTCGTCGTAAGAACCGCTTGTAAGGTCTATGTTAAATAAAGCATTTTCTTATTTATTCTAAGACACATAACATTTTAGTCGTGACAAATTAGTCAGAACAGAATACTTTATGAGGCGTTCAATAAATAAATATCTATCATTCGAACAAAATCTAGGCAAATAAATATAAAAAAGGTTATATTTAAATATCATCAAAACATTTACATACAAATATTCATCCTCTCCTCTACCCCCCCCCCTTTTTTGCAGTAAAAAGTAGCCTATGTCCTTGCAAATAGGCAAACGGTTTTTACTGCAAAAAAAAGGGGAGGGGGGAGACTTTTGCAGTAAAAAGTAGCCTATATCCTTCCTCCACGTCAAACCTATCTTTTTTCCAAATTTCATCAAAATCTAATCAGTGGTTTAGGCACGAAAGTGTAACAGACAGACAGACAGACGGAGTTACGTTCACATTTATAATGTTAGTACGGTTTGATAATGATATACTATCCAGAAAAAAGTGTTGATCGCGGCTGCACCCAGTTATTAAATTTTATCCCTCTCATAAGTTGAATTTTGAAAAATCAATTCAAGAATACTTGGGCAAAATTTTAAGATTTTATATATTTATACAGATTATATGGCTACGCTCATATTCAGCGTCAAGTGTTTTTAAAAGGAAGGGCAACAAAGCTTTACAATTTAAAAAGGAACTCATGTTTGGGAACGAAATCCTCGAAGCCAAAATTCTTACGCTTGGCTTTAGCCAGTACATTTAACCGAGTGCTTTTACCGTATCTGTCCGGCTGTAATCCAGGTGGCTATGATGGTCCAAGAGACGGTAGTCGCTATCGTCCGGTTTGATAAATTAAGTATTTAGTTGTCCATTTATTAAAAAGATTATTTCAGATTTTATTAAACTCTGTGATTTAATTTTTACTTATAACTAGCATCTACGCGTAGTAGGGAGTCCCAGGCTACAAGAGGATTTTTTTTGCGAATTGAGTTACGCATCCCCTTTTTTATCCTAATAGCATAAATATTAAATATTAATCCATAAAGAGGATCCATAAATAGGTTTTAGAACTTAGTACGTTTTCAGTTTAAATTAAACACTGGTTTACCCATATATATTATTTATTAAGTATTTATATCATTAAAGGAACATTTTTTTCTATTTTTTTCTTTTTAAGATTTACTTTTTTCAGTCCGGATATACGTGTCTGTATTTTTGCATGCACAAAGTAATAAAAATTGCATTTGTCTCAGTTTTTAGGACATGGAAATCTTGCAATTAAGTTTGCCATCCTAGTTGGCAGTTACATTATCCAGTAGTTCGCTTTGAAAATCAAATTTTATTAAGTATAGCCTCTGCACGCTCCTCTCGCTTTTCTGTGAGAAATCATTAAATTGAAGACTTACTTATAGGATATTCGTCAGTGTTATCTCTAAGCGCTTCCATTGTTGCTTCAATAATTTTTTTTTTTTTTTTTATGATAATGGAAGGCAAACAAGCAGACGGATTTCCTGATGGTAAGAAATACACGTCGCCTATAG
>DVZL01006615.1:0-11248 GCA_018236625.1 Lasaia peninsularis | reverse complement strand
GGAATTGAACCCGGGACCCCACGTGGCTAACGGTCTTAACAGGCGACACCTGTACCGTTACACCACAGAGGCGACTGACATCGTATAGCGTGACAATATCGTCATATATATATTTTTTATAAGGACAAAAATGTTCTTTAGCTTTAATACAGAGCAACTAGAACAAATGTAACAAAGATTCAACATACAGGCGCCCTTTACAATTACCATCGATGACATACAAAAACGATGTATCATACAAAAACACACAAAGCATGCGAAATACTACCTAATATTTATGACGGAAGAGTCCAAAATCCTCTGTGGGCTCGGGTTACCTAATATGGGATGAACTGGCTTTGGCATAGAAACCCAGATGGTTTGAGTATTCAAGTGCTAATCCTTGCGCAAGAAGACATATGAGCAAGTATAGGGGATACAAAGGTACAGTTATTTGAACATTGTGTAAAACTGGTACAAGCGCCGATAATTATGACCTTTGGAATAATCAATATTCTAGACAAAGAAAGACAATATTTGCAACTACCAACTAAACGACTTCAAAATGGACAAGTTTCTCACTTCAACTGTATGTTTTCAAGGGGCTACCTATTCTGAGTAGATTATTTTTTATAGAAAAGGAGGCAAACGGGGAAGTAGAAATTAATATTTTTACAGTAATATCACAATATATTTACGAAAATTTGATAGTTCTTTGAAGAGATATTGTGATAAACAATCACTAAAAACAAACTTGCTGTATGTAATCGTCTTTATAGAATAGTTAATTCCTTCATGGGCAAATTTATATGTTTTTACAATAACTTCCTGACCATATAAAATATATACACTCGAGACCACAACCAAAATAACTTGGTTGAAACGTCGCGTCGTCGATTGTCTAGACCAGTAAGTTAAAAAGTAAGTTGGTGTTTTTTCCGTCGTTCAGAAATGAAATAAGAAATCTTGAATATAATTTTGGTTTTCATACCTCAATGTTGCGGGCGGTACGAAATCCGCCGGAGCAGCTAGTCAGAGATAAATATAACTTGTTAAAATATTTTTGATAGAACATAAAATATTTAGTCCCACTAAAATTGCATGAATAAATATTTTTTATAACCTTTTAACAATCATATTTCGTTTGGTTAACTTTTTACTGCGTTTATATTATTTATTTTCATAGTTGCCCCATATTTCCTATCTAGACTGCGCAAACGCTCAGATACTTTACCTTTTATAACATCACTAATGTCTGGCCAAGGAATAAAATCATCGGATCCCGGATGATTAATTTATATTACTTCAATGAGTCACCAAGTTTTTGCACCACGTTCGTGACTGAACAATACATAATGTGTACCGATATCCTGATGTTAATTAAAACAATGTGACAATGACACTGACTGTTGCCTTGTCTGTCGAGGGGTTAGCGAACACGTCTAAAACGCTACCTACTATCCACGAGGCTCTGATTCGATAACCAACGGAGGCAGGCATTAGTGTGATCAACATAGTTGTATGAATTTCAAAGTCTGTTTATTTTTTTTATGGGATAAGACAGCGAACAGGCACACGGGTCTCCTGATGGTAAGAAACAACCGTGGTCTATAGACACCATAGATCTTGTAGGTGCGCCGCTGCCCTGTGGCCGGGCTGTTAGACCTTATGTGATCTTGTCCGTAACACGACAATGTCGTTATGGCGGCAGGAATAGATAAGGTGGATCCCTACCCGGGCGAGTTGCTCTACCACCAGTGGTCATGTTGGTAGTGACCCAGTGAACCTATGATCGCCTCTTACGAGCTGCCTGGTAGGAAGGCAGTTGGTCTATTCTACACAGAGGACCCGGACCTATACATGAGAATTTTTTATTTGGTTCATAATACTTATATTATTTCTATATATTAGTATCGTTGTCTAACCACCCATAACACAAGCATTTAATTCACTTTCCTTACGTTTCGTCTGTGCAAAAAAAATACCTAAGTCCAAAGATATTTATCGTCTTTGTGGTCGAGCGTAATCGATGTCAGACTTTGACGTTAGATTCTCTAGAAGGGCAATTTGTCCTATGAATTTATTTCGTTTATCTGAAAGATATTTTATTATTTTAGTATGTATTAATTTATTTGCAATTTTCCTTTGTTTTATTATTATTATTTTAAATGCGTAATATACATTTTAGTTAATATTTATTTTTGCCAGATCCACTTATGTTATAAGTTTTTAAATTATTGTATTATGTCGTTGTTAACCATATTTTTCTCTATAATTAACTTTAATGCACCACCCATGTTTATTTTGTCTTCACTACCCTGAGGGTAAACTGGGAGAAAATGTTTATTGGCATTAAGTTCGCCTTTTGTACATAATTTAGTGCAATAAAGAATTTAAATAAATAAATAAATACACACGTGACGCCGGTTGTGGAGACTCTTGACACCATCCTCAGATAATACGAAACCTATTTGATCATGTATCCACACTATATATCTGTTTTGTCGATCTTTTATCTTTAATTTTTCTCGCTTTGCATACGTCAGTGGTTATTCCAACGTTACTTGAAGGAAGTGAGAGTTGAGTAACTCAGAAGCAGCATGAAAGTAGGATGCGGTTGAAAAGAGCTCCGCAATATTTGTGGAGTAACGCTCGCGGACCGCATTCGTAATAGTGTGATCAGAGAAAGAGTGGAATTAAATAAAAGTGTTGGTGTAGAAATAAGAAAGGGCATGCTCCGATGGTTCGGTCATGTTGAAAGAATGAATCAATATACAGTTAAAATTTTACATCACTTTGCGGCAAGACTTAAAATATAAATAATCTGCTACTATCTAATAAAATCAATCTCAAGGCAGCCATAATATGGGTCCATAAATTTGAATGAAGGCAATGCTTGTTCTGTTGGACTTGTAATAGTAGGCAATGTACCAGCCAGGGTGTTATTAGCCACTGGCCAGAGGGCCTTGGGCAATGATCTCATTTTGATTTCTTTTATGAATAGAAATCATAATTGCACAACCCTAGTGTAATGTTCGCAAAATATGAATTACTTATTGAGATAACTATCGGTGTAAAGTGGAGCGCATTTTATAGTTTTATAGCTAGGGTTGTCGCTTTTATATTTTTTCAAATCGAGCACTGAAATGAATATGCAGTTTCAAAACTACTCTAATAAATTTAATACTAGTTTTCCGCTCGCGGTTAGCCCGCGGTAAATATTTCTAACTTTAAATACTTATTGCGTAAAAACATATTCCCTCTTCTTAGTGCAGCCTATGTGTTATGCTCATTTATAAGCTAGCTTACCGGAAAATTTCACGCAAATCTGCCCAGCAGCTTTTCCGTGAAAGAGAAACAAACATTCATACATACACCCATCCATACTTACAAACTTTTGCGTTCACAATATTAAAATAATATACAGGATAAAGTACACAAATTGACCCAACCCCAAAGTAAGCAAATTATATGTTTGTGTTATGAGTGTTAGTCAACAATACTAATACATAGAAATACTTAAATAGATACAGGACTATTTTTAATAAACAGCTAGACCCGGAAATACAGACATATATGTTTATTATACCTGTCCCCGTCGGGAATGGAATCCAAGCTCGCTACGCTAACCCATCGACCATACCTTCTCGCAAATATTAGTTGGATAAGCATCCAAGTAAACTCAAAATATATTAACGCCATCTATCTGTTTTTACAAACTTTCGCGTTTATAAAATTAGTAAGACATATGCATTTGTGCAGTAGTAGCCGGTGGAAAGACATCTGGTCGAGACTTTGTAAAACTTCTTATTGGCTATTGAATATTATATAGTCCAGCATTATTTCTTACCAGCTGTACCCGCCACTTCATACGCGAAAATCAACTTAATTATGATACTTTTATTTTGCTTCTATAACATCAGAGAGAAGACTTATTATTCTAGATTAAAATCATCCTCGAAGAGATAGGCAGAGATAGAACAGAAAATATTTTATTCACATAGACCTTACAGACGATTTTTGTGACTGTGTGATAATTCTAAAATTGACCATCGAATCGGAATGCGGCTACTCGCTAAGAAGATCCGGCGAAAAAAACTCAGCGGACTTGTCTTTTTTCTTATTTTCTAAATACATCCATTTTACATTGTACAATAATAAGAGAATTATGGAGGAGCAATCAATCCCAAGTATTTTTATCTTCTACATATTCTGCAATATTATAATAACCTTTTTTATATATATTAACAAATACCTTCACGCCTATTATTCTCGAAGGGATGCTAGTGTATCCGAAACCCGTAAGTGCAGAATATATACTAGAATACCCACGATTAGCCAAGGTACTAGGACCCATAATGTGATAGGTGGCAAGCCTATGGTCACTTCGGACACATTCCAATCCCGGGCAATATAATGCTTACTCAGAATAACCTGAAAAACATTTCAGAAAATATATCCCACCTGGGGATTGAACCACATCACAGAGGTGATTTTTTATATATGACCTTTAATATGCACCCATGATTAGCCGGATATATAACGTGATAGGCTTATTTAAAACTTGAAGCTGACAGCCCTATTCCCTTAGCTATCACAGATCTAGGTGTAGTCCGATTCAAATACGCGATAGCTCATAGTGTTTTAACGTAGTCGCCAAGTGACCGGCTGTCATCCGTACAAAGTTATCACAGTTATACAGTCACCGATATGGCACTCTTAGTGCACCAACAAATGAAGCGGTTGCATTAAAACTTGTCTGAGGCATATCTAAGAGTAATTAATAGCTAGCGATAAGTTGCGGAGAGTTGGGGTCGGATAATCCGGTCGGTAGCGCCGGCGACTTGGCTTCTATATTAATAATAGTCCCGGTATCGCGTCTCAAAATGAGGAATTAAAAACCTTTCACGGGGTCTCATTAGAATGATCCGCGGTGAACTGGCGGCTATTAAAAGGCCATTGTAATCGCTTGTCTCCGACACGAGATTCATTTATACCTTCAGATAGACAATTTATAGCGTGCGCTTTGTATGTAGATGTTTAATCTTCTTTATAAGGTGTTATGTCTTATACGAAGACACATTAAGGAGCATTAACTGGAATGTTATTGGACCGCAGATAGCTTTAGCGAAAGAAATTTAAACGGTCAAGCGTGAGTCACACTCGCGTACGACTGGTTCCGTACCAATATTTATGGAAACGGCAAACATATCATTCTTTATATAATTATTTTATTACTAGCTGTGGCCGAGACTTCGTCAGCGTTTTATTTAATCATTTTATACATTTCTAAAATAAAAGTAGTCTAAGTTTTTCCTTGTTACATCACCTGTCTGACAGTGGCGGTCAAAATCGGTCCAGCCGTTTCAGAGATTAGCGGGTACAGACAAACAGACAGACAGACAAAAATCTAAAAAAAATACTATTTGGTATATATACCTTGTAAACATACATATGAATATAGTAGAAAGCGGCTATTTTAATATTACATACAGACACCCCAATTTTATTATTTATTTGTATAGATGTTTTCAGTATTTTTCATGATAGAGGTAACAGAAAATCATCTGCGAAAATTTTTAGCTATCACATTCATGAGATACAATGTGGTGACAGACAGACACACAGACGGAAAACTAAACAAAAGTAGGTACTCGGGTTAGTTTTTTACCCGTTGAGTACGGGACCCTAATTAGTATCAGTATTTAATGTAGCTTATTAAACAAGATTTTGTAAGGTCACTTGGCTTATAAATCGGTGAGACCTTATCTATACACATTATTTATTTGTTCAAGCTGTCTAGGAAAAAATATCAGGTTTTAATTTGTGTTTGTATAATACATAAAACTGAAAAATATTTTTCACTATTTATATGATGCTGTTAAAAAGGAAACAGATCATTTCAAAAATAATTTTCGATTATAAGTAATGTACTTCGCTCCATATAAAGTGAAATATTAAAAAAAATAATTGTCAACACTGAAAAAAGTTTCAATTTGACAGCACAATCTCATCTAAAAAAAGGTTCAATTTGACAGCACAATTTCCATTTACTAAATAATCAGCCTTTTATTGAATTCATTTATTACAAAAAATGTGATATATGAGGAACCACTCTACCGATTTTGTGCAAACTTCACATAAACAATCTACTAAATTGTCCGAATAAAGCCAAACATTTAGTTTGCATACATGAGCCCATTCTTGAGTTTTAAAATTACAACGAAAAGTAAGAAATCATTATTTCAATAAATTTAAGCAAACATTATTCGCTTTATGTTAGGGTTTTTTGAATAGAATGATGTAGTTTTTTAGGCTTCCATAACAAAAACGGAACTCTATTACTAAAACTCCGCTGTCCATTTGTCTGTCAGTCTGTCTCATGAACCATTACAGCTAGAAAACTGAAATTACACAAATCAACAAATGTCGTTCTGTTGTCGTTACAATAAAAAATATTAAAATGTACATTCAACAAACGTGATTTTTCCGTCGTTTTTATCCATAATGAACCCTATGTGCGCGAGTTCAATTTGTACTTAGCCGATTTTTATGTTTAAGCTTCCTACATACATATACCGTACAAAAAGTTGAAGCTTTGTAGTTTGATTTATTTTCGTCTTAGTCTTTTAGATGTCACATGATACCTATTCGGCTATCTAATCTGGAAATTTGACATGGGCGTCAGTTTTTATACAAAGCGTCTGCCATCTGATCTCTGAAACCCAGAAGGGAAACGAGACCTAATCTTAGATAACTTCAGTACACGTATCCGAGTTTCCTCACGATATTTTGCCTCACTGTAAGAGCGCTCGAAAAATGTAACATAAAAAACTCATTGTACCTGAACTATTAAAATGCAAGTCCGATGTGCACTAGACCACCGAGGCTCTTAACTTTGTAGTTTGTACATTGTTCTAATTTACTATACTGTATTACAAATGATATGACAAGATAATGGAGTGCTTTAAGGTTTTGTTCAATATCAGACAGTTACAGTATCGGCGTCCGGCTACTGGAGTGTGCCGCAGGTGCTTACGGACACTTTACGATATTCTTAAGATTACATTACATTTAGATATCAGCCTGTGATATTTGGTTTCCCAAATATGTCCGACAAACATTTATGGAACCAAATTCTTGTACGTATCATGAACATTAAAAATAATGACAGCAGTTAGAAAATAAATGTGTTTATCAAGCTGGGCTAAAGACTGCTTCAGGTGCTGGTTTATAATTTCTTTGGATAAACTTTTGATGGCAATGTTGATATTACTAAATTACTAAAGTTTAGTAATACCTATACAAGGTATTAAGTTAGTTAGATAAAGTACAAAAAGTAACGTCATACCATAATGTCAAAAGAAAATCATTCAATAGGTGTAACATTTCCAAAATCAAGTAAGTACACCTTTGTAGCCCACCTTTTTTCAAATCAACGAATTACGCTTGTAAGAGAATTGTATGGCTAGCGGAGAATAATTATGACTTAAGGTTTGCACCATTCTTGTGGTTTCATAGTGTTGTTCTCAGAACGTCACTACAACCCGTAAACTTACAATTTCTAGCGTTATCTGTATTGGTTCGAGACCTGCCGCTCTACCAGGCAGCTCGTAAGGAGTGAGCATAGATTAACTGGGTCACTTCTAACAAGACCACTGATGGTAGAGTGCTGTGCAACTCGCTCGAGTAGGAATCTTCCCTACCTATTCTTGCCAGCAAAATAACATTGTCATGTTCAGGTCCAAAAGGTTAGTTAGTCAGTAGAAGTACACGTCAGGCACACAGCCCGGCTATTATAGGACAGCGACGCACCTATATCTATGAGTCTATAGGCCACGGTTACCATCAGGAGAGATCCTGTTCACTATATTCTATATATTTCATCGTTGGCGTTTGGTGAAACTTCCGTATTCACATCAATGCAGTTACTGTGTGTTATAGCTTCAATTTTAGTCCGATGATGTTGTACAGCGAAATTGGTCGGCTATTTAAAAAAAATATTTATAGTTATAAGCGATTTGTGAAAAGTCCATGTGTTTTTCTTAGTGCTTGTGAAAGTGAGAAAACAGTATGAAAAAATTACCAATCGTAGATGTATCAGATTTCGCCGGATGATAACGCATATAGTGCTCAATCTCAAAACTGAAGTATTATTAGCGCAATACCCCTGGTTGATCTGGAACCGGGAGTTTCGGGGCGTCATTCGCATGATGACAACGCCAGAAGCGACAAAAGAGAGTATGCTTTAAAAGGTTACGAATCGTAGATGCATCAGACTTTGCAGGATGACGACGCCAAAAGCGACAAAAGAGAGTGTACACTAGCTGGTTACGAATCGGTTATACACCAGACTTCGTAAGATGACAACGCCTATAGCGACAATAGAGAAAATGTACTCCGTATTCCCAATAATGAAGGCCAATTAGGTGATTAGCGCAATATCCCCGGTATCCGGAACCGCCGAGTCTCGGGGCGTCTCCGAAGCCTGTAATCTTGCAATTTGTGGCATCATTGTTCTAAAGTAGCGACCGTATATCAGTGCGGCAGACGGGGCCAATTGATACAAACGAGCGCGTGTCACGTCTAAATATAATATTAGGAATCACGGCGCGAGCCAGGATATATTAATTTGAAGAGCTCGTTGTATGTAACATTGCCGTGGTATGTGGCGGGAAGCTGCGGCAACACTTAACCAATTCCACACTTTGTTTCGCATGCCATGCTGGTGTCACAGTGGTAATAGTTTTATGATGAAAACAGCAGGAATCTTATAGCAAATTGTTTTTTTGAGCTGTTTCAACTATAGAATGACAAAGATAAATTTCCTACTAATATTATACAAATCCCACCACACTTTATTACGCATACCAAGTGCGTGTCATACTGGTAATATCTTAATGATGAAAATAGCAAAAGCATCTCATAATAAAATATTAATCATGCAGAATGAGGTTGATAAATGTAATACAACTATTACACAAATTCCACCACTTTGTTTTGCATCTCAATTTAGTGTCACACTGGAAATAGTTTGATGATGAAAACAGTTAAAAAGCATCTCATAATAAAATGTATTTCAGCGCTTCCAGCTGTCGGATAAGCCAGGTAAATGTCTATTATTATAAATGTAAAAATTTGTGAGTATATTTTATACTCTTTAACGCAATAACAACTGAACATATTTTCACAAAATTGAACAAGAATGTAGCTTACACGTATTAATAATATATTATAGGCTACTTTATAACCCAAAACCATAAACATAATTTTTGCAAAATATGTTTTTTAATTCGAAAAAACTGCGGGCGAAGCAGTGAATTGATAGCTAAGTGTTTAGATAATACTATACAGATATAATATCTATTCTCTTTAAAATATGTCCATTTATTAAATACAACTTATTAGAATAAGGCTAAAATTGTTTGTCATAAATTGTTTTATTTGCCTATTGGAAAAGTTAAAACAAATGCTGAAAGTGAGATGACCGGCCCTATGAGAATGAGATAGACGTTTCATAAGACAGTCAGGTAGTTGTTAGGTGCAATCTCCAGATAGCAGTACCTTTAGCTTCATGATTATGACGTCAATGCAGCTCTTTTCCAGATATTTCTAGTTATCGCGAGAGTCTATCCCAAGTATAAAGTTTAATTACAGTAATTTGAATGGGTTTCGTGGTAATTGTCAATTACCACACGCATTATTGTCTTATCAATTACTCAATCAGCCAACTTACAATAAATTACTTAAGTAATGCTAATAGATAAACATTAAACTATGTGGCGTAAGTAAAAGATTTATAATTATTTCGCAAGAAAATATTTCAACAAAACAATTCAGTAAAGGTTTTAATACCTCAATCAATAATGTCGGAACGCTAACTTATTTTAAGTACATATGCTATCTTTTTCAAATGACATAAAAAACGAAAGAGATAGAACTTTTCAATTATATCAAATTCGTCAGAACACAATAACTTGTACGACTTTTAATTGAAATATTTCGAGGTATAGACTAAACTAAATTGACAGGACTAAAAGTCTTTTGTCTCATTCTTTTATTTACGTTAAAAGAAAAATAGCAGTAATCACTACATATTATAAAACAAAGTCACATTCACTTATGCCTCTTTAGATCTAACCATATGTATGCTTAACTCTTTAAAACTAAGCAACAGATTTTGATGCAGTTTTTTTAATAAATGAAGTGATTCAAGAGGAAGGTTTTTACGCTAGTTTAAAATAAGTTTAGTTGGCGGCGATAGTATTACTAGCAATCTCAAAATATTTTCCCCTAGAAATAACGTGTCTCAGGATTATTTTATAGCTTCCAGTGAGTTCCAGCTTTTCGAATCAAGTCAGAGAGCCTAGAGCTAAGAGTTATTTTTTCAAACTTTATAATTTTTT
Organism: Lasaia peninsularis; assembly: GCA_018236625.1. Classification (NCBI taxonomy): domain Eukaryota; kingdom Metazoa; phylum Arthropoda; class Insecta; order Lepidoptera; family Riodinidae; genus Lasaia; species Lasaia peninsularis. The sequence continues at coordinate 863 of DVZL01006615.1, read as the reverse complement.
TTATTTTTGATTCATAAATAAATATTGCCATGTTATGCATCGAGAATTAACCGACAGTGTGTGGGCGTCACATGAGACGGGTGCCAATCCTGCCGTCGTCATATTGGGCAAAAATGATTGTTTTGTATTCTATACCACAGAGCAAGGAAACGCCGCCGCGTGGAGCTTGCTCTGTGTTCCATACATTACCTTTAATTAATGTGAATTATAACATCAGTAATTTCGTTACTTGGAAGTAAAATAATAACAATAACTTCGTAAAACCGTTTCAACAAAATAATTCAATGAAGGTTTTAATATGTCAAGCAGTAATGTCAACGCGTTTTCCCGTAGAACTAACGTGTTTTCTTTAGAATTACTTTATAGCTTGCAGTGAGCTCCAGCTTTTAAAAATGAGATTAAATGATTTACGAATGAGGTCAGAGAGCCGCGAGCTGTAAGGTCGGCCAACTCTGTATTAGGGTGACCAATTAATAACCGTTTTATAAGTACAATCCCATGATGCTACATTTATTTTTACACAATTTTCATGCACATTGTATAGACATCGATAGAATAATATTAATAGTTTTTAATCGTTATTAATAGTTAGTAATATTAATAGTTTGTAGTAGTAGTATTTCATCGCCTCGTTGGCCGAGTGGCTCGCGTACACGCCTAACTGCATCGACTAACCGCGAGACTCGGGTTCGATTCTTGACGGGGACAGGCATTTATGTGATGAACATAGATGTCTGTATTTCCAGGTCTGGGGTTTTATTAAATTTATCCTGGTATATATTTAAGTATTTGTATGTATTAGTATAGTTGTTTAACACCCATAACACAAGCATATAATTTGCTTACTTTGGGGTTAGATCAAT
>DVZL01006614.1:0-11249 GCA_018236625.1 Lasaia peninsularis | reverse complement strand
TTTTCGAGTTGCTCTCAACGAACCCTTTCATTTGATACCCATATTGTAGAAGTGCTTTAATAACTAATTCGCCATCTTGTTTGATTACATTGTATCCAAAATGATGTCATATCATCGTACATTATCATCCAAACTAAACCTGTATACAAAATTTCAGCTCAATCGGATGAAGATAATATCTACTTCAAAATTGAATTCTAAGATTCCACCCAAACATACATACTTACATTTATACAATGCAAATTAAATAAAAGTTTTTAAAATAATGACATTCAACGACCAATTTGCTCGTGTGTTATGCACCGGTGGTACCAAGAGCATACGGAACCGCCGTGTTTCTCTTGACATTTGGCAAAGGACTTGCCGTAAAAATATTGTAGTAACTGCAAATAAGCAAAAAAAAGTTTCGGATTCAGAAAAAATCAATTATTTTTCCATTTCAAAGTAAGCAAAGAAAAAATTTGGAGTTCAGAAAAAAAAACACTTTTTTTTCGGAATGCAAGGTATCCAACACTGATCTTATACGATTCTGTATCACATATAGATTTGCTATAAATAACGCGTAGGCGAAATATCGGCGGAACCTATGGTCGTACATTTTCATGTCGTTTGGATACGCCTATTACTAAATCACATTATACGTCCACGATGACCGTGGTCACTCACCGAGGATGATAAACGACTTGTGGCAAAAGTAACTGATATGTTTGACGTCATTCGCCATCTAAAATATTACTCGTATTAATACAACATCGAGCCAAAAAATTACCATCAGCCTTAAACTCATATTGATTGAGGGATAATATAAGCTTGGAAAGTAATAGAATTACTTTTCTAAAATCCATATTTAAACAAAAATGTAATTGTTATTTTGCAAAATTTCGTCAAAATATACACAGTGGTATTGTGCGACTTGGTGAAGCAAGATACACAATTCATTCTCGACTCGATCAAGCAAGATACATATTCCTCTTCTAAAGAATTCGCCTCGCAAAGGAAACATCTTCAGGATTATCAAACCATTACCACTCCATGAGCTTAAACTGTAGAGCTCTAGTATTTTATGCGTCTTGCTTGATCAAATCGCACAATAGTATTGTATTTTTGACGGAATTTTGCAAAATAATAATTATATATTTTTTTAATTTTTGGAAGATTGTGTGTGTGTACGTGTTTCTGTGGTATTTTACCTCCTAGATACCCCTGGAAAAATACGAGGTCCGCTTTCATAATCATTTTAACTTTGTTAGTAAAGAGAAGAAAGAAATTATTGATTAATGGACTATTACTCAAGAACGGCTGGACCAATTTTATGATTTACATAATTTGTCTTCTATGGTATAATAATAAAATAGTAACGATTAAAACTTTTAAAAATTAAATTAAAAAAAAACATATGACAGGCAAGGCTGTTTAAATTTAGCAAGCATAGCTATTTATTTAATAAAAGCGAAATAATTTAAACGCGAAATATATTTTATACAACTAACAGATTCGTCAATTATAGCAACAATTAACAATGGCGGCTCGAATAATTTTGTGATAATTTCACTAATTGACCAATCGGAGGGCCTTCAGCGGTAATTACTCACGAAATTACAAGGATATGGCCCGCGACGGGCCCGAGTACACCCCTGCCCGCAAATTTGTCCTCGTTAATCTAAATACGAGTATTCATAATTTATGAAATAATACGCTGAACTCGTTAGCACGGAACTACTTTATGTGGATGGTTGTATTCGTAATTTTTACTTTTAACTACACACTATGACACTACTTAAAGCAAATAAATAAACTTGAACTTGAACTTGAACTTAACATTCAACGAAAAAACAAGTTTTACATATCTAAAAAATCCTATATAAAAAATAAAAGTAAATAAGTAAAGCCTAATTCCAATCGTATTTTTTATATATTCGGAAAAAGATACACATATTATGTAAAATAAATTTATTAAATGTGCAGAATAATTATTAGTGGTATTGGTAAAATTTAAATCTTTGCGTTAAAATTAATTAATGTTTAACTTTTAAAACTCATGAAAAATTCCCAACACTTATGTTTTAAATTAAAAAAGGGAAAAAGCTTGTTCAATTTCCGTGTTTTTGTTTTAATTTACTTGACGGAGAAATAACAAAAAAAATCGGCTTAAATTCGAAGAATCCAGATTACTTGTATAACAAAGGAAACACGGGGAGATTTTGTTTAATCCTATCATAGTCTAAGAGATAACAAGCAAAGATTATCAGCGATCTATAAATCTAAATAAATAAATAAAATTGGAGTGTCTGTATGTAATATTAAAACAAACGTTTTTTACTAAGTGCATAATTACAAGGTACATATACCAATACATCATTTTTTATTATTTTTGTCTATCTGTCTGTTTGTACCCACTAATCTCTGAAACGGCTGGACCGATGTTGACGGGACTTTCACTGGCAGACAGCTAATGTAATAAGGAATATTTTTCGATTATACATTTACGAAAAAATAATTCAATTAATAATATATTTTGTAAAAAATATAAAAAGAAATACCATTATGTTATTTATTTATTATAAAATATCGTCACGCCAAAATCCCACCCACGACCCAAGATTAGCCGAAGATATTCGGTCTCATGAACCGGAAAACCTTAGAACAAATTGCCCTACACGGAATTGCACCGGGGACCTCGTGCACCAAAGTCAGATAGTTTTCACTGCACCATATAATACAAATACGTTAAGAGGCGAGTATAACGCTTATAGCCTGCTACCTATAGCCTTGCCTACCAGCTATCCCTTGTACCAACAGAAAGCCATCCTGTGGATTGACAGATCGACAGACCGAAAAAACAATATAAGTAAATACATACTATTACATAAACCGGCCAAGTGTGAGTTTCACTCGCGGACAAGGGGTTTCGTTCCATAATCATAAAAAATTAAGTTTGTTGCAAGGGAACCCCTTAAAATAATTATTTTATTCTGTTTTTAATATTTATTAATATAACGGCAACAGAAGTACATCATCTGTGAAAATCCCAACTGTCTGGCTATCACGGTTCATGAGATTCAGCCTGGTGACAAACAGACATACGAACAGATAATTTTACCCTTTGAATAAGGAACCCTAATACGCCTCATTTATTATTATCGACCAAGCGTGAGTCTGACTTGGGTACAAAGAGTTCAGTAACATTATCTGTCGGCACTAAATATTTCATGAACCGTAATATCTGAGTACCATGATTCACGTAATACAGCTTGGTGATAGACAGACAGACAGACATAGGGATGGACAGCGGAGTTATAGTGACAGCTACCCAGTTACTAAGACTCCGTTTTTACAAAAGGTCATGTAATCCCAAAAAGAAACAATAAAAATATTTGTATAAATAAACATATGTGTGGAGGCCTCAAAAACGATCAGGCTCGTGTAGACGTGCCAATAACGGCGGCGATATTGATCCTCGCCCGGACAATCAAGGAAATTGAAAGGTCGACCCCGGAACGACCCGGATGCACCTTTCCGCTACATTGTCTTATCCCGCCATACATCATTTTCTATCGGGCCGCCGCACCCGGTTTCATAACCCGGTTATATATCGCCCTCGTGAGTCACTCGTTTGGCGGTTGTGACGTCTTAATGCTGATCTTGGGCTTTAATGGCTGATGCTTTTTTGCAAAGTAGCAAGAGCCTCGGCGGACTAGTGATCGGTGATTCGGAATTTCATTTCGACAGCACAACTTCGAACACCGACACGTAGCAATTAGTAAATTTAACTTACTTCGTTTTCTGTGGGCTTTTATGGTGGATTCGAATTTGACCTAATATAGCATTGGGCCTGATGGGAAACTAAGTTGGGTTGCAGAGGTCAGATGGCAATCGCTCTGTGTATTATCTGACACCCTTATCAATTTTTTTTAGATTAGGTAGCTGACTTAGATATCATCTGACGTAGGAGCGGGATAAAACTGGGACAAAGAAGTGGTCAGAAAAGTTACTAACTTATCTAATCATTCTGTAGAGTGCTGTACAGCAACTCGCCCGGGTAGTCGCCGCTTTATCTATTCCTACCGCTATAATGACATTGTCGTGTTCCGGTCCGGAGGGTAGGTTAGCCTTGGACATATGGCCTCACAGCACTACCACTGACAGTGACGCACCTGTAATATCTATGGTGTCTATAGACCACGGTTGCCTCTTACAATCAAGCGACCCGTGCTTGTTTGCTGTCTTATCCCATAAAAAATACGTACTGCCATGTCGTAATATTTTTAGATAGTGCTCAGTTTACCAAAGACATAATTAGTTTAAAAAAATTATGATAATAAGTGGTAGTATAAATTTAATATAATTTTAGATTTCAGATTAACAAAAAAGTGGTTGCAATTTAAACATCGAACAGACAGAGAACCTTAATCACAAATCCGCAAATAAATAATTTTCATTTAATTTTATTTCCTTAGTCCACAAATAAATTATTTTATTTTCTGAATCCGCAAATAAATAATTTTTATTTCATTTTATTTCCTACATCCGGAAATAAATATTTTTCCAAACTAATAACGTATTCCAAATTAAGAGGAAAAAAACTTTGAAACATTGCACACAAGAAATTTATTGGCCGTCATTTTCAAAAACTCGGATAAGAATTTCAGCATGAAATCATGCCTCAAATATGACCAATAACTCACTCATGAAAGTAATATTTGGCGAACTACAAACCTCCAATAATGTTAGATGCCGCATGATAAGGCGGATTGCTCGTACATTTTTCTTGTCATTCAAATTTTATATTTACAACCTTCGTGTTATGCCGAAGCTAATGGCGGGGGAAATTTGCATTTCTCTGTGACGGCACCGCACCCACCCGGAGTATCAATCATCTTTGACAATTGTCATTCTTTGACTTTGACATTTAGGTCAATTGATACGATGTACAACGACTTCCGGTTTTGGCTACTTTTTATGTTTCAAAATTTTTATTGAGCGGTATGTATTTAAATCAAATTTTTAATCATGTTTATTTTAAAACTAACTGTTGCCCGTAACTCCGTTCGAGTTTGTGACAATGACGTTATCACGCCTATTTTCTAACCACAAAGAAAAATATAAAATGGGACAATATAGTCAAGTTTAGATTTTTAATTTATCCCGTACCTATCCTGCGGAAACATTTAAAGTGAAAGGAAAAAAAGTAGCCTATATCCTACCTTGGAACATCAGTTACCCCATGCCCAAATATCTTCTAGTCTAAGATGATCTAATGATGAGAAGAAGAAGAAGATAAAGATGAGAATGATGATGATGATAATGTAGAGATATATACGTATATTTCGTGTTTTAACTCGCGATTGTAATTCAACCTCTTAAATAGTGACGGTTGTTATGACTATAATTTCAGAACTACAAAATTTACAACTTTAAAAAAATTATAGCATAGTCGGTAAACTATGTCCTTTTCAACAAAAAAACTATAAATAAAGTTTTTATGTTCTAATTCGAAAACTACAGTTTAGCCTTTGTTTGATACAACAAACCATTAACGTATATGTTGTTTTTAAGCGACTTGTCTATTATTTGCCTTGCCTAATACATTTTCATTTTTAAAAAAAATTGAAAAATATACGTTCTGTAAAAATTTTCTGTAAGTATCAGCGAACAAAATATCACTCTTTTTTGAGTGTCAAAATATCATTCTTAGAAAAAAAAATGTCTTGTAAGCGAAGTCACGGCCGGAGCTAGTATCACAATAAAATAGCATAACTTAATAAAGCATCTAGTCTCAATCTAATATTTTCTAATATTACAATTTCTCTGGACCACAATAAACATTTTTCCCTTAACGTCGGCGAAAATACAAAGCGAAAAGCTTATATTCCGTGGGTCCATAGAAAATGGAAACGTTGACATTCCTTTTCAGATTTACCCGCAATTTTGTGAAAAAAAAATAATCTCCCAAAAATATGGCGGACATAGGCGAAATGAAAATATTTTATCAATAGAAAATCCTTGACAATACACTTGCCGACCCCAAAAGCGTCCCTCCACTAATGGAGCCAGTCAATTACTTAAGACCAGGGCAACTTGATCATAAATCCGGGCTATCGATCAAAGTTCACCCGTGACCACCCCGGCTGAAATGTACAGTCAACTATAAAAACATTTTACCAATAATAACATTGATGTTTTTATAAATTAGCCCGTTCCCCGTATTATTCTGGTTCTTTGGTATAGAATAAACCGTGTGTCTTCCAACCAGCCAGCATGTAATTGGCGAGCATAGGTTAATTAAATAGTAATCTACCCCTGTTCCTTATCATTGTTGTGTTCCAGTTCACGAGGGTATGTGATCAGGTCGATTTCAACATTAAGCCTAATACTCCGATTATAAGACATCGACGTATCTACAACATCTTAAGTGTCTATAGGCCATAGTTATCTGTTATTTACCTTTAGAAGAGACGTGTGCTTGTTACACGTTGTCTTATTAAAATTTGAAATAAAATCTATTTATTTCTTTGCAATGATTTAATGTGAATAAAAAATTAAAAGGGTTTATACACGGTAGTAATTTTTTATAACGAGAAGTGTCGAGAAAAGTCTGGTTACGGATTGTTTATTTTGCTCACATCCCCCTCAGTGCATGGTTCCAAAAACTTAAATTGTTAAAACAAAATGCTCGAAATTGACAGATATTGTATTACTTAATGAAACGTTGAGGAATGAATGAATGGTCTATTTAGAATTGCGTATGTCTTGTAGAAACAAAAAATCAGAAAACAGCGAGTGAGGGCAAATAGAAAAGATTTGAATTGAACACTTAAATCAAAATCAGGCTCATATCCCTGAAAGGTAGAGAGAGGTATATACTTATGTGTTCACGATTAGACGAAGATACTAGATCCTATGATGTGACAGGGGTCAAGTCCGTCGCTACATCGGGCACAAATCAAAACACAGGCAGTGTTAAGTTTTTTAAGTGAACTGAAAAAACTCATAGAATAAGTTGCTATTCGTTCGACCCTATAGGTGGTGAATTGAAAATGTTTTTTCATATTACAGATATACCAATAAGTAGTTGGATGTACAAATGACAAGAAATATACACATCAAATATGGTAAACATGTAAATTTTTACCACCAAAAATTTTATTATTAAATTTTAAATCTGATTAAAATATACTTGGTTCAGATATTTGTAAAAAATAACAGATTTTTGCCTTCCGGGTGGGAAGTAGCAACTTTCCACGTGTTGCGCTAAACGAAGTTACCAATTAACGGCTCCATCGAGCAGCAAAACAGTATGAACGCCTCGGGCTGTAAAAATGTAAAGCTTTAGCTTGTTTATTAGCCTTGTATACGCTTCGGCCAGCCACTGTATTTGACCTGAGACTTTCTTTTATTCCTATCTGACTTCATTTAATCGATAAATATGTTTTTGTATGTTTCTTATATAATAATTGCGGAAATTTAAGTTTTGAAGACATTGCACTTCGGAGGTGATGCCATATACATTTTTTAGTGCCCCGCGCATTTGGCGGCCAACGAATTCTTCCAAGATGTACGGAAGTGCGCGTATTATGCGGTCAGCCGATGGCGACCACGTTTTGGCCGCGCGACTAACAAAAACACCGCGACCCATCATAAGCACAACAATAATTCCTTCTTCTGGCGGGGCGGGGGCACTTATAACTAATTTAGTTATTTTTAAAATATCTACACAAAGCGTATGGATACATATCAAAATCAATGCCATTTTCCGTTGTTACTTTATAATTCAAGAACGGGCTCACCTCTCTAAACCAAATGTTTCGGCTTTGTTTAGACTATTTAGTATAATATATGGTTTATATGAAGTTTGCACAAAATCGGTAGAGCTTCCGTTCGGTTCTTCATTTATCACATTTTTTGTAACAAATTAATTCAGGAAATGGCGGATCATTTTGTAAATAGGCATTTTGTTGTCAAGTTGAACCTTTTTTCGGATGGGGATTGTGCTGTCAAATTGGAATTTTCGTCAGTATTGATTTTTTAAAGACTTTATACGTACCGGGCCGCTAGTAATACTTATTTTTCTAGGTATGATAATATAAAACTAAAGTAGTTTTTGCAGTTTTACTGCTTTTAAATCTTGCTGCTCTTGGGATATAAATTACTATTCCGTTATTGAAACGATACATTATATTTATTTATGCGTTCGACTGTATATCACGAAAGTGTAGTTTTTCTATTTTCTGACTGCTCCGCTCTCGATACGAGATTGATTTATTATTGCTCTATAAAGAGCGTTCTGGATGAGATCTCTTTAAGATTGACGAGATCTGTTTCTTTTACCCCATAGACTGACTTAGGATGGGAGAAATGGGAAGAGGGTCAAAGTTTGAATCTTTTATGGAAAAACAAAAAGTCACTGGAATAATATTATCTAGGTATACATCTCTACAAACGCCATTAAACCAATTGGCGTCGATAAAAGAGGCCGAACCGAGGAAAGCTAGCTGGATGTCGTGGAACAAGACATGTGTGCCCATGGACTCACTATTAGGGATGCATTAGACCGTGCAAAGTAGAGGAGGAAAAGTAGGAAAGCGGACCCTGGATTCCCTCGCTTAGGCGTGGGGAGCAACCCGGAATAATCTCTAAGATAATAATGATGATACATCTATACAAATAAATAAATGAGAGTGTCTGTATGTAATATTTAAATAACCGCATTTTACTAAATGCATATGTATGCATACGAGGTACACATACCAAAATATATTTTTTTTAATTATCGTGTGTTTGTTCCCGCTAATCTCTAAAACGGTTGGACAAATTTTGACGGAACTTTCACTGGCAGACATCTGATGTAATACGGAGTAGCTTAGGTTACTTTTATTTACTTAAATTCGAGCGCGAACAAAGTGGTGAACACTACCAGTTGTGTATGTAAATAAGATCTTTGAGACGGTAAGAAACAAAAATATATTTCATTTTGATTTTCCGATTCACGTATTAATAAGTCAACACTATTTGGTAAATATTTATGACAAATGACTTAGTGGGTTTTATATTTCCTCCTCCTTTATTTGTGAAAAAAAATACAGTGGCGATCTTATCAATGTAAATTCAAAGTTTAAAAAATTTAGATGTTGTAAGTATAGGCTTTGTGGTCCAATCTGTATTCGGTATCCGTCTTTCACGTACGAGGTTTCAGGTTCGATTAAAGTTAGGGCAACTTGTTCTAAGGGTTTTTTTCAGTTTGTTTTGAAAAGAAACGTTGCCCGGGTTAGAATTTGATCCCGATAAGGCAATGGACTTGCCAATTGTCACATCATGGGAACTAATCGGCTAATTGCATAATTATGTACCTACCTGTTCGTTGATACAAATGTGATCATATTTATACACAAGTCAATTTAATTATTAATAGAATGCTTGGACTCTAGAATTCTTATTTAATTTATTCGAACAAGTATCAAAATTCAGAAATAATAATAATAAATACCTCTAGACAAATTACACAAATCTACCCTCAAAGTAAGCAAATTACAAGTTTATGTTATGGGTGTTAGACAATGATACCAATAGATAGAAATAATTAAATAGATATCAGATTAAATTGAATAAACAACCAGACCACAGTAATACAGATATCTATGTTCAACACACAATTGCTGTTCCCTTCGGGAATCGAACCAGAGCCTCGCGGTTGATCGATAGCGTTGTACCCCTCGACCAACGAGGCCAAATTAAACGCCTTTTTTTAAGATAAAGAGGTTAAAGTTCAACGTGTCAATATAATATCCTAGAAAGACGCGCAAAAACGAGTCTCAACTCAACCGAAAACCACTATAATAATAATAATAACTAACAGAATAACAATTATAGAATCTCTGGCAAAGAAATAATAATAATCAATCTCGTTTCAAAACACCCATTGTGATATTTTGATATGATTTCCAAAACAATCTGACCATCTGCATTCTGCACATTCAATTCATATGAATAATCCTAATATATAGTATGTAATTTATGACCAAGTTAGACACACCGGGATAGACGTCTCTTGCACGCGGCACCGTGACTAATATCATTCTAATGTTGGTATCATACGTTAGTTCCATACAACAAAAATAAATAAACACTTATACACTCGTCAAACTCTACAAATACATAATTATATAATACTAGCTGGGCCCACGACTTCGTCCGCGTTTTAATTTAACTAAAAAAAGTATCTATAGCTACTCTTTATTACATCAGCTGTCTGCCAGTAAAAGTCCCGTCAAAAATCGATCCAGCCGTTTTAGAGATTAGTGGTAACCAACAGACAGACAGGTGTATTATCTTGGTATAATATATAACTTGTAAACATACAATTGCGTTTGGTAAAAGGAGTTTTTTTTCACATATACAATGTAGATACTTCAATTTTATTTACTTGTATAGATGTATAGATGAAAATTTCTATTGTGGTATTGTGTGATTTTTATAGAGACAAAAGTAATGGATAATGGATTCAATCAGTTTTTGCGACTTAAGTTCATTTTAAGAGTGCTTTCACGGTAAAGGAAAACACCGTTATAAAACCTAGATTCGTCCAGATATTTAGCAGGAGGCCAAATGAACTAGAAAAAAAACGTACCCTCAGAATTAAAGTGACTTAACTCAAAATTTATGTAACTATTCCAATCGTTTGCGAAACAGGAAAGAGATGTATCCAGATGTAATCAATACTATAATATTTGAAACATTTCTTGGTCATTTATCACAAATTGAATTTTTTTAATTCAATCAATTCCCTTATCGCTTTGCATTTGTAATATTAATCGGAATATTTGAATGAAAGAGTTGAAACATATAGAGAGCCAATTTTATCACTAGAAATGTATTTGTGATAGCATCTGGATACACTTACATAAATTAAATCAGTTCTGATTTTATATTTATATATTTATACCTTTTGTCGCTATAAATTTAAAACATTGAAGTGAAATATAAAAGAAATAAAAAAACTCAATCGTATTTATTTTCTATATTTTATAAATATCTATCCTCGTTTATCTGTCTGTCTGTTGCGATAAAAGGATAACTACAGAAAGGATTGACAAATTGGTCTAGCTTTATCTTATTTATCTAGAAATTGTTTATCTTTGTTAGACCCATATAAATCTGTTACAGTATATGTCTTTATCTTAAGAATAACGGACTATACATATTATAATTTCAAACAAAATATGTATTTAATGTTGTTATTAGAAATCAATTTA
>DVZL01006613.1:0-11249 GCA_018236625.1 Lasaia peninsularis | reverse complement strand
GGCTTTGATGAACATAATATTATAATGATACAAAATAAATATCAATATTGATAGATATTTAAAAGTATAATACATACAAAAAGAAAAAAAAATACTACTAATATCATTTTTCGTTAACCTATAGAATAAATTTTAGAAATTATTTTTGGAAATAGAAACTTTAATTTACACAAAATAAAATTTCTGAACACACACTTAAACGTTAAACATGTGTCATTATATCTATATTATAGCTTAATGCACTACTTATTCTTTTTAATTGATTTGAAAAAATACAGGCAAAGTTTAAATGTCAAAACTATTTCAGTATTTGACAGGATCATAGACAACATACGCTTGACATAATATGTACTAATCATTTATTGAAAATAATTAATTTTTTCATAATTGTTTATTCATCTAGTTTTCATTGTTTTTAAGATCTATTCTGCTATTCGGGGCGAAGACAAATCCAACGAATGAAAAACAATGAAAATTAGTCCAGCAGATCTCTAGTTATACCTAAGTGTTGTAACAAACCCGACTTTCCTTTATATATTATGTAGATTACTTAAAATAAGTTTGCTATTACATATAATTTTCATACCTGTACTTAGTCATAATAATATACGAGTATTCCAAAGGTACTAGACCCAAAACTTCGTAATAGGCTATTACTTTATAAAATTAAGCATCTTTGTTCAAACTTAGTCTTAATCTACTTGTCTTGTTGCCATCAATCTTCTCAAATGGCCGCGATATTACAAAGTTCCCCAGCCCTAAGCCCAAGAGGTCACTTCCTCTTATAGTTAATTATAATAATTGGCGAAAGGGTCGCAAACCACGTGCGTAATATTGAAAAGCCATTTTGTTTCCAAAGGCCTTTTGTCAAAACTTTACAGGTTATTGAAATTTGTGATTCATTGTTGTTACAATGTAGTATAGATTAGGTCTCGGTGATCTAATGGTACACGCTTCGGACGTCCGTTTCGGTAGTGCAGGTTCGAACCCCATGTACTAATATGTTTTTCTAATTTAAGTACATTTACTTAGTGCTCTCTCGGTGCAGGAAAACATCTTCAGAAAACCCGTGACTAGTCACATCGTCAGTCCTAATATCTTCGGCTAAACTTGGGTATGGGTCGGGTCGCTTACGGGTCATATGGGTGTGACGATATTTATTTATTTATACTCGTAGATTAGGTTAGGGTTTTAGTGTGCGGATGAGACTATTCAATCGCCATGTTTGTATTTATTTTACATAAAAATACAGATATACCTAATTATTTAAAAACAAGTACCCGGGTGAGCGGTGTTTTTTTAGTACATCATGTTTTTATGGAGTTATATTTCCTTATAACTATGCAACTGTTACTGATATACTTACTGATGAAATATGAATAGTATAAATAGAAAAAAAAATAGAACAAGCAATTTGACCGAGATTTCAACGCGGCGTTTTAAGGTGCCCGATTCCTAGACCGAGCTATTCTAATTTCAAAAATGGTAGTGAAATTTTTTTCGTATTCTAATGATATTGGAGGAGGTTTTATTCAATGAAAACACGATTAAAACTACATAACGTTGCCATCTGAATGTTGCTTGATATGGCGATGGTCTTGTCATCTGTCACATTATGGGATATAATATTGTCGGCTAATCGTAGGTGCATAAAATCGTCTGTGTGCCTGATACGAGCGTGATGATATATTTTTTTAATTAAAACAAGAAAGTATTACCATTCTTAGAAAGTTACTACATAACTCTTTGATCGAGTAAATAATGCTGAAAATACGTTAAAATATTTGAGTAAATTTTGAATTTAACGACAATTACAAAAGCAATTGATGGGTAAAATTATTTGCTATTTGAGATAGCGACCCTTCAATGCCGCGTAACTAAATTACTTATGCTAACTAACAAGTACGCAGTGCCAGTTTACGACCAGAATAACTTGAACCCTCAAACGTTATAGCAGCGGCGGAATCCAGTTCCGCTGTATCACAATGAAACTATAAACAAAGACCAGCGTGAGTGGACGATATCGATGTGAGTTTGCAATTATACTATATTTGAGGATGTAGATTAGATATTGGCTCTTATGGCACAGAGTAAAGCAATTACTTTAGAATAGTTCAAATACGTAAGTAAGTTTCAAGTACACTCACCTAGCTGATTGATGTTTGATAATATCAGTATTGCCTCGTAGAATTTCAGATATAGGTATATTAGGTGATAAAATTATAGATTTGAATTTTATAACTGCCTTAACTTTTTCTATAAGTGACCTTTGGTGTCTATAGGCGACGTGTATTTCTTACCATCAGGAAATCCGTCTGCTTGTTTGCCTTCTATTATCATAAAAAAAATACCTATTTAATTTTTTTAACAAATAGTTGTTTAAAATTGTAATAATACCAACAATCACTAGCTCATCAGCTTTGAAAAAAGTCTGCGTTCTAAGTCACGCCCATAAAACGTAAAAGCATTCGAATTAAAAACTTTTTAAAGCCAGTTAAAAATATCATAATAGTTTACTTATCACCGACTTTGACTGAGCGCCACTTTGACCATTAAAGCACCTCAACATAATAATACCCAACATGACTATGGTTTTGTAGTTTATGGCGCATGGTCATTTGGTACGCAAGTCTCGTAGCTCGGTCTATAACGAGGCGGTGTCGTTTGTATGTTTGCCTTTTTGTTCTGTTTCCGTTGCTGACTGACATTCTATATTAACTATCGATAGATAAAACATTAATTGACATTTGTTTTTTTTTGGTATCGTGTGGCTAGAGACAATAGTTTTGCAGTAATTTTTATACCGTTTTACTTGCGGACATGGTATAATTTTTAAACGAGATAGTATTAAATCAATCGGATTCCTGATACTTACATTCATTTCGACTGATTACACGACCTTATTTAACATACATATCTTCACGCCAAGTCCCTTTGCGGAGTAGGGAAAAAGTATCGCGTGGCAACTGATATGATGACCAAATAATTCCCTAACTTCCTCCACAATATGTAGGTACTAATAGTACATACAGGGTATACAAATAAATTAAATAAATAGCCAAATCCAGGAATAGATTTCTATGTTAGTCTCACAAACGATTACCCTTGTTGAGTCAAACCTGGGCCTCAAGGATGAAAGACGTGTCAACGATATCCTCGATCAACGGGGCCATTACTAACAAAAAAAGGGTAAGAGATTAATACCATTTTTCTTTTTTTCCAGATCGCCTGTGTGAACGTGATGCCGGTTTTGTGTCAGGCGGGGAAGATGACGACTCCTGCTCTGGGCCAGCACATTCAGATGATTCTGGGGTTCGACTTGTTGAAACTGAAACCCGAGTTAAGAGGGAACGGACTCCATCCCTTCTACAACCTCCCAAGAAACGTATCCGTTTGGGATCTCGAGAAGACCTTGAGAGCCCTGGAAGCGATGCACCCACAAGTCCATTCAGACCTTGGTCTTTTACCGAAGAACCACAAAGAGAACCATTATCTTTAGTTAAAAAGAGTGAACCCAGTGCTCTGCGACAAAGGCGAAGACCATTAGAACCTCCGCCACCACCACCTCCAGTTCCTATTCTAGAAAGACCAGGTCCACCCAGAGTCCCTCCACATCCAGGTGTCATAGAGCCATTCCCTGAAAAGTCAAAACCGAGGGAGCAAAGGAATTACAAGAATATGACCAGAGAACGCAGGATAGAAGCGAACGCAAGGGAACGAACTCGAGTGCATACAATTAGTGCTGCTTTTGATACCTTAAGAAAAGCTATTCCAGCTTATAGTCATAACCAAAAACTGTCCAAGTTATCCGTTCTTAGGATAGCCTGTGCATACATTTCTGCATTGTCAGCTGCGACTGAACCAGACACGGAACTAGGAGATGTAGTGGATAAGGTCACACAAACAATTCACACAGAAGGCAAGCTAAGGAAAAAGAAAGATGACCCTTGAAGAGATTGAAATGAAGGAAGGGTGTACTATTACCGTCCCAAGGCCTACTACCATTAGTACAAAAAATGACAATAAGTATTGTTAGCATTTATTTGAAGGTATGGTGAATGAGGTTCACCAAAAGTGACGTGATGAGGACCATGAAATACTTGCAGAATGTGACATGAAAGAATAATTTGCGTAAAATAATTATTCCACACAATGATTAAGCCGAAATTAGAAATACATAAAGCAAAACACAACTAGAAAACTCAAATCAAGTTTGTTAAGCTTTAGACACAAAATGATGCTGTTCTGTCTACCTGCCATGTGGGAAAGAAATATCCCTCACAGTTCAAATATTAGATCCAATATGATTTGACACGAATAACGCATTTAGATTCTGTGGTAATTAATTCCTTTGCCTAATACAAGGATTAAAAAAAGACAACCACAAAATTGTGTATTTTGGCTTTAATATTATATTTATTTTAATTAAAACGAGTCAATAATTTTAAGATAGAATTGTATTTTTTATCTAATTTTTAAGTGTACATAATGTATATAATAACGTTGTATATATGTACGAATAATATAATTAAATAAAAAAGGCAATTTTGTAAACTTGTGCTATTTAATAAATCTGTAATACCTACTGTTTCAATTTTAATAAAATCAAATTAAATAAAATCAACTTGTTAAAAGTTTTAAAATTGCATACCTATATTCGTTTTTACGAAAGGAATTATCTAAGCAATATGTATTAATTTGTTTGCCTAATTGATAATTTTAATTTTGACAACTTCTCAAACATTTAGATTATAAATATTTTTGTAATACAAGAGTAGGTAACCTTTCGTAAATAGGAGTCTAAAAATAGTGTTGTAACAAAATGCCTTAAGACATATTGTGATATATCTATAATTAGTTTGTTCCATAAAACCACAATGACTGACAGGTATAAATGATGGAGAAATATTTTGTTTCATAGAATGTGTAAACTGTCTACGTATTAGTTCATAAAACACAGAAGTAGTCAAATACCACAACCATACTTCAAAAATTGTACCAATATTTTATGTATTACTAGAAGCCATTAAAATCTTATATAAGATTTAGTATAAATTTGATTCTAATACCATCCAAAACATAAAATTTATAAAATTAAATATAACATTTTTTTTATTTTGCTAAGCCATCAAATTATACAGCCTAAATAAAAAAAAAATGACAATTTGGCAAACTAAATATAAATATGAACGATGTATTGAAGTTAATAACTTAAGAAATTGTAAAAAAAATGTTATTTTATACTGCTATTTCACATTTATTGTCGCAATGTATGTTTCAAAGTCAAATTTTTGAGTGAAAAGTTTAATCATCTCATAATAAAATGACCATATGATCTCATAATTTTAATACTGTCGTCTTCAAGAATATAAGATTTTAATGGCGGATAGTTCAGTGTAATGAATTATATGAAACTACTTTAATTTTTTTACCTATTTTTGTTTAATATAAAGCTATATATTCTGGGTAATACAGTAAACCACGAAAGAAACAAAAATAAATGAAGGGAGTAAACATATTTGTTGTTTTATTTTTTGTACTGTTAAAAGAATGAATCAGACATAGGTCGCTTCTTATAGCGATGATTCATGTGGAACTGCATAATAATATTATATGCTTTTGACGTTACTAGTACCTATAACACAACGCAATAACTGTAACGTATAATGACGTCATAATTATAGTAAATTGTAGTAAAACGATAATTTCTATTCAAAATAATTTCTATATGTATGGGTATGCAGCAGGGTACGCAGATGTACATACCAACTTATGCACACACGATAGCCGACGATATTAGGACCCAGGATGTGATAGGTGAAGTTTATAGTCATATCGGACACAAATTTAGTCTCAGCCAACGATGTTTTTCAGATAAAATGAAAAAAAAAACTCATAAAACAAGTTGCCCTGCCCGGGAATCAAACCTGGGTAGGGCAACTTGTTATTATAGTATATTTATTTAGGACTATGAAAATAAATAATATTAATTTATTTATTATTATTTATTCATAATTAATAAAAACAAGAAGATTTATTTATAGTATGCGGTATAATTTATAGTTTTGACCAATCGTCTAATAAAAAGACCCGTTCCGGACTGTTGGTCCGGGTTGGCTGTGTAAAATAGACCAACTGCCTACCTACCAGGCAGCTCGTAAGAGGCGAGCATGCGTTAACTGGGTCACTACCAACATTATTACTAGTGGTAATTGCTGTGCAGCAACACCTCCGGGTAGGGATTTGCCTTTTCTCGCCGCCATAATGATATTATCGTGTTTCTGTCCGGACTCCGGAGACTTGCACTAAGGAGTAAGGACCACAGACCACAACGAACAGAAACTTTTAATTGGATTACTATGTAAATTTTGTTTATTGAAATCAAATCTTTATGAGAGTAACAAAACGTATAAAAACATACATTCGATTTGAGGATCTTCTTTTTATTTTTTGTTGAAATCAACAGTTAGAGCAATTAATTAGTCATCTATACAAATAAATAAAATTGGAGTATCTGTATGTAATATTAAAATAACCGTTTTTCACTAAATGCATATTACATGTAGGTATGTATGTTTACAAGGTACATATTATACCACAATAGTATTTTAATCTCTGAAACGGCTGGACCGATCTTCACGGAACTTTCACTGGCAGACAGCTAATTTAATAAGAAAAGTCTTAGACTACTCTATAGTAAAAAAGTATCTTCGCGCCTATCATCCCCGAAGGGGTAGATATACTAAAACACCCACGATTAGCCAATGTAGTAGGGCCTACAAGCCTATCGCCACTTCGGGCATATCCCAATAGCGGGCAATGTAATGCTTACTCAGAATAATCTGAGAAACATTTAAGAAAAGTTACCTGACCTGGGGATTGAACCCGGGGTAAGGTATTGCAACTAACAGTGTTAACAGGCGACACCATAGAGGCGATAAAAGAACACTACAAAATGGCAATGGTATATACATCGCCATCTAGTATTGAGTAGCTTAAACAATATTACATAATATTTCAATAAAACGTATTTTATTATTTTAATATAGACACGAGTTCCTTAGAAGAATGATGCTAATTGCCTTTACCAAATAACTCGTGAGCGTTAATGTTCTGCCACTAATACTGTAACGATGGCTAGATAGTAGCGTTTTGTGACAATTTGTCTGGATACCACCGTCTTAACTATCCGAGACTGAAGGAGCGGTAACTTTTACGAATAAGGGGAATAGCTTTTTGTTTTGTGACTATTTGCCTGAATAGGTATCATTGTTTATCTATTACTGTCGCTGTAAGTCACCACTGTCCTAGTGGAATTTTGTATGTAGCTAATACCATATTACACGAATAAGGCAACTACCTATTGATATATTTGACGTTTATTGTAAGCTTAAAAGTCATGTATTTGTATTCATGGATAATAATCCCCACTTAATATAATAAATACGAATGTAACTCTGCCTGTGGATTAAGCTTTCACGCCTAAACCACTGAACCGATTTTGATGAAATTTATTACAGAGATAGTTCAATCTTAAGCCATTTACAGAAGGAAGTACCACACGTTAGTAGTTATATTTATATAATACTAGCTGTGCCCGCGACTTATTCCGCTTTTTGGTTTAATTGTTTTATTTTACACATTTCTAAAACAACATTCTAAAATAAAATTAGCCTAAGCCGTTCCGTGTTAAATTAGGTACCTATTTACCAGTGAAAGTCCCGTCAAAATTGGTTAAACCGTTTCAGAGATTAGCGGGTACAAGCAGACAGGCAAAAATTCTAAAAAATGTTGTTTTGGTATATGTAATACGTTGTAAATATTCATATATGCACTTAGTAATAAGCGGTTATTCTAACATTACATACAGACACTTCAATTTAATTTATTTGTATAGGTAAATAATATAATAATATTTGCCAAGATTTGTCTTTTTATCCTCTTGTGTATTTACCACCTGGCAAATGACTTGAGCGAAGATAAGACTGCGCAAGTTAATGTGATGAAATAAAGTTTGAAAGTTGGCTGAATCATTGTTTACCTAATTATTAGCACATTAAAGAGCCTAGTAGCCTAATGGTACGCGCTTTCAGACTTCCACTTCGGTAGTCTAGGTTCGACTCCCGCCATGTACCAATGAGTTTTTCTAACTTAAGTACATTGTCTGAGTGTTATTTTAGTGTAGGAAAACATTGTGAGAAAACCCAGGATTTGCGCTCGATATGGTGACGGACTTTGGCAAATGTACCTCTGCCTGCTCTTTCGGGATATGAACATATACATATTTATTGTTTACTAGCAAATATGACAAGCGTTGCCAATGAAAAAAACACTATCTTTAAATATTCACTATCAGCAATCGTTATCTGTGAAGTCGTAAAACTTTTAGTAAAATGACTAAGTACCTCTTTTTCCGGCAGTTTTGTGCAGTTGACAAAATCTAAACAAGTCGGCCTTGTGATAGTAGACAGAGAGATATATACATGGTCTGTCGTAAATAATGGATAAACCGTTAGCTACAGGTTAACCTGGTATTAGATTGTAAGAAAATAATATTTTTATGTCAAGGTTGCCAACGGTGTGAAAATGGTACACATTTTTGTGTTTTTGTTTTGTGTTTTCAAAAATTAATAAAGAAAAAAATATACCTACATTTTTTGACCAATGCACTACTATTACACATTCCAAATTCAAAAGGGTAATAAAGTAAAAAACTTTAAGGCGGCAACACAAAGGTCTAAATATCTGCACATGAAAGAGACGATCGTTGTTATTGTTAATAGGAGATCTTGGTACCCAAGCTCCGTCAAGGCAAATCAGTAATTAAACAACAACAATTAAGTTTTGTTGAAATGGCAGCCAATTGAAATAGTGAAGGAGTAAAATTTAAACAAAAACACAAAATCACACCATTGCTTACCCTGACATAAAAATATTATTTTCTTACAGACTGATAACAGGTTAACCTGCAGCTAACGGTTTATCCATTATTTACGACAGACCTTGTATAAGAGAGAAATTACCCTTCCGCCTCGTTGGTCGAGTGGCTAGCGTACACACCTGACCGCATCGATTAACCGCGTGGCTCGGGTTCGATTACCGATGGAGACAAGCATTTGTGTGATGAACATATTATGTTTGTATTTCCGAATCTGGGTGTTTATTAAATTTATTCTGGTATTTAAGTATTTCTATTTATTATAGTATCGTTGTCTAACACCCATAACACAAGCATTTAATTTGCACACTTTGGGGTTAGATCAATATGTTTAATTTGTCCAGTAATATTCATTAATTTATTCCTGTCGCCAGGACTTGCGCATGAGACTTAACAGCCCGGCCACAGATATCTACCACGTCTATGGTGTCTATAGGTCGCGTTCGTCTCTTACCATCAGGAGAGCCGTGAGCTTTGCTGTATAATCTCATAAAAAATACTCTATTTTCTAACAAATAAAACCATAATTTTAGTCGAAAAAATATCATGTCTATAGTATACCTGAAGGGGTTGGCCGAAGTAGAGCATTCTTTTGCACTCACAATTAGACGACGATATTAAGTCCCATTATTGGACAGATATTTACTTAAAAAAAGTACCTTCACGCTTATCATCACCGAAGGCAGAGGTGTGCTAGCATATTCACGAGTCGTAACTTCGGTAGATATATTAGAACACCCACGATTAGCCAAGGCACTAGGGCCCATGATGTGGTAAATGGCAAGCTAACCACTTCGGGCACATTCCAATCCTGGACAATATAACGCTTACTCAAAATAATCTGAAGAACATTTAAGAAAAGTTGCCCGACCTGGCAATTGAACCCGGGGCCCTATGTGGCTAACGGTCTTAACAAACCACAGCTGTACCTTTACACACAATTGAATTGTAAAATTTGTTTCTAAATTCATAGTGGACGTTTTCTGGAAAATATAGGGCAGGAGCATTAAGTTAGAACCCCCGAAATAGGAAGTAAGGCATCTGGTGTTCCACAATGGCGCTTGTCATAGCCACAGCTGCCTGGGGTCTGATAAGACGGCACGTGCCTGAATGTCAATATTCCCGCGGCCTTATCAAGCGGATATTAAGCCGAGTGGTGGGGCGAAGTCCCGCGTATAGTGTACAAAATAAGCAGTTGCCTCAGCGAAAGTAATTAGGTTAGTGGTGATTCCGCTGCATGAGGTGGTTTAGGTGGTTAGAGACTCTTAACACTGCTCGGATAATACGACAGCTATTTGGTCGTGGAATGTCAACCTAGGTCTCCTCAGATACCTACATCCATCTAAATTTGCATCGTATATCTGTTTTCTTAATCTTTTATTCTTTTCAAAGGATAACCATCAAAGCATGCCTCATTATAAAATAGTACCTGGGCGACCGAGCTTCACTCGGTAGTTCTTTTTTTTGCCAAAATTGCCATCTGACAGTAAATCTACGAAACTGGAGTCGGTACTATTTTTATACCAAGTGCTATCGATAGAGTTGTATAGACCTAGACCTATCTAGATAATTTTTTTGCCCCCCCCAATACTAGATACCCAATTTTAGTGAAATCGTTAAAGCCGTTTGCGAAATCGCTGGTATAAATAAATATATATACAAGAATTGCTCATTTAATAGTATTAGGTACTTCACTAGCTAAATAAACACATGACAGATTTTTAATATAATTTCACTAGATTGCGATAAGATTATGACATCCCTATATAAAAAATAAACATTTCAGCAAACGTAATCCGCGTGTGTTCTGCAGTGTGTCAATAGTCCACCCTTTATTGCCAACTACGGGTGCACTGGCAGCTGTTACCACACATGTTCAATTATCGCGTACGGCATCCATGTGTCTATTCGCCCCCTAGCTACGGACATATCGGTAATATTGCTTAGAATTAGATATAGGTACTTATGTTTATGTCATGGAAGGGTTGATTTTTTATCGATTTACATGTCGGTTGAACCGCTAAAGATGTTAATGGTGTTTGCCAACCTTATGCTGATATTGAGGGTTTCGTATTCAAAGGCTACAAACGGAATCCTATTACTCTGACGTCCATCTGTCTGTAAAGGCTTATCTCAACAACCGCGATAGCTAGAAAGTTGAAATGTTTACAGATTATAACATATTTATATTAAAGTTTTTACATATAACTGCTACTGCCCTCCACCAAGGCAGCTCGTAAGAGGCGAGCACAGGGTCTATTGTCACCAACACTGTGACATTGACTAGGTGGTAGAGTCTTGCAACGACTCG
>DVZL01006612.1:0-11250 GCA_018236625.1 Lasaia peninsularis | reverse complement strand
GGCTAGGCCGCAGGAGTCCAGACATAACCCATCGCCCCCCCCGGAGTGGTGGGTATCCATAACTGGATTTTACTCACGTGAAAAAAAAAAAAAGGGTTCCGTACCTTATTAAGATCGACCTATTTCATGAACCGTGATAGCTAAAAATTTTAAATTTCGACATGTATTTCTATTGCCACTACAAGATCAAATACAAGAAACATAATAAAACAATTATTTAAATAGAGCTCCCATACGACAAATGAGATATTTATTTGAACTCTTCATGTGCAAGTCCCACTCGTACTTGGCCGGGTTTTTACTTATTGCTTGCTGATTAGTTGAAGACGATACCTAATATTTTTGTCTAAGCTATGGCTAAGTCCAAATCTGACCACTACTTAAGACTCGTCTAAAGAGTAGACATAAAGCTCACATAGGTTTCACTCCCCTTTTCGATACCTACACAACAAGAACGCCTCTTTTATCAGTATTTTGCCTATTACCATTTTAGATTACAAATCCCGTGGATTAAGAAAGCAACTTTATTTATTAACTGTCGGTGAACTTCGTACTGTCCGCACTTAGGCTAGTGGTATGAAAAATAAATGCTGACTGAGTCTCAGACCTACCCGATATGTACACAAAATTTGGTGAGAACAGAAGGAAATAAAAGTATCGTATGTCCGACTCCCTGGTCTAAGCTACCTCCCCAACAAATTTTAGCCACATCAGTTCAGCCGCTCATGAATTCAAAATAGTGTAACTAACACAACCTTCTTTTATATACTAGCGCCTCGCCTCGGTTTCGCACGGGTATATTATAAATGTTGTATACATACCTATTTATATAAATCTTCGCCTTGCTTACCCCTATAAACCGCATTAAAATCCTTTGTGCATTTTTAAAGATCTGAGCAAACATAGAGACAGACAGGAATGAGAAGCGACTACGGTTTGTAATAGAACGCTGATATCCCAAGGTCGAGAAAGAGTAGACAGAGTTACATACTTATGCACCCACAATTAACCTAAAATGGATTTTAGTTCCAAAGTTAAACAGCCGTCCCGTTGCGTGCTCAGCGACCCTGGGTTGATGGAAAAGGTCAACAATAATTGACCCCATGTCAAGCCCATTATTAGCAGGTGGTTTCAGATGTAGGCATCTTCGTGCTCAAAATCAGTGATAATTCCAACTCTTTGCAGATCTACTGTATTATACGAACGAATATAATTTGGTCATAAAAGAGATGTTTCTTGTCTTTGTTATCACATCACGCGGGAACGGATGGTACAGTTTCGATTTTTTTTTAGTGTGTTTATTATTGACAGAGGGTTCTTTTTAAAAGAAAATTGGGAAAACTTTAAGGAACATAGGTAGAAAAAAAACGATTAAATTTACATAAACTTATTGATTATCAATGTCAAGGGGGGAAAAGTTCTCCGGCTTAGTTATTTATTTTGATAATAATATAACAAATAAAATTATTCCACAGTAACGTTTATAAGTTAAAATCACCTTACAAAACAGTGCAATGTTGGAAATCAGACGACCTCGTGCCGGATTGAGTTAATATGTAGGTACTGAGGAAAGGCCGATTGTTTGAGATTATCTTTACATTAAACCTTTATGTGGTCGAGATTATGTTCGTATTTGTACATACGACGTATAAACCAATACGATTGATATGTACAGTCTTAAAGAACTTGTTTCAACTTTTCGAATTAATTTTAATCTACATTTTCTTGTTTGCAGAACTCTACTTGTCAGTATACACAGGGCTGGCAAATACTATTGCTAATAAAAATGAGGTTAAAATATCATCGCTGTAATCAGCAGCTTTGACATACTATCAAACAATTTTGTTTATAATTTGCAAATAGAAATAATATATTTGTCATAGGAAACTATCTTTTGTTAATAACATAAATTGATATAAGTCATTGATTCGTCAATTTGCAAAATTACTAAGACAAAGAATGCACAAAATCGAGCCTTGTGGGACACCTACAATAACCACCTTAATCATACTCTCATAAAATATTGTCATTTAAAGCCGAAATTTAGCTGGAATACTTTATGCTTATACAATCTTAATGACATTTTTAATGACATAATGATAAGATTATCCACATTCTAATTATCATGATGAACGAAGTCGGAAGCGTCAGACAAATCATAGACATAATGAGTACCGCAATCCTTTCAGAGCCTCAAATTGTTTCGATAATAAAACACGAACATCCAAGGTTGTCAGTCTTTAATCGAATCATAACATAAATCTATATCTGCATATGTCTACATTGAATCAAGAAATAACACTATATACAGTATTATGTAGGTACATCGAAAACAGTAAAAAAGAATTACAAAGATTGTAGTCAGAAGTTTATTGAGCAAATAACATAATTTAAGTAGGAATAGTTTTTTATTATAAGCTTACTTGTTTTAATATTCTGATGAGTAAGATGTTGTTAGAATGTCACAAGCTTATATGGATGGAGTGGCTAGCGTTTATAGCAAAGTGGGATTGTGGGAAAGTGTTTTATATTGTTACAATACAATGTACAACTATAAAAAAAATCAAAACTCATAAAAATTTAATATTGATAACAAATAATTATGTTCACATTTTCATTATTTTTTTGAACAGAAGTATTTGTAAGATTTAAGCTTAATTTCTTTAACGGAAAATAAATTTTTAATCTTAAAGTTACTTCTATACACTTATTTCAGCTTAATTTTGAGTATTTTTGTTGATTACTTACACTAACAGAAAGCTTTGGACTTTCTAAAATAAACTATTTAAAGCCAAAAACTTCTTAAATATGCGAGTATTGTCACTACATATTAGGAAAAGTAGGCTTTATACGAAAACTAACGGAAATACGCCTACAGAATACATGTGTACATATTACGTACATAATTTAGAGCTTCGCTTTGGATCATGGTAATCATTTGCTTTTTAGTTACTCTATAACTACAAGTAACTTTTGACATAGCGTTAGCTGAAGTCGAAATTACAAATTATTAGCAATTGTCTTTTCTTATCTGGATGTTTTATTGCTATGCATTACCACTATAAATAAAAATAACATAACCCTTCGGAAATACCTTATACATTTCACAATCGAAAGTAAACAAAATCTATAAAAAAGGATTTATTAGGCCGAAATACATCAAATTTACGTTTAATGCACCTTCAACGCACAAAAAGCATTAAAACAAACACATCGTATTTTTGTGAAAACCATTGTTTCTTCGGTGTTGTGAATACTTTACTGGATATCTATAGTGATACACAAACTCGGCCTAAGTTTGTTGGTTGGACAAAATAATCATTGGCCTAAGGTGCTTACAAAGATATTCTTTCAATCGTTTAAAATCACGAAATCACAGGCTGCAACTTTCTCGGCTTTTTTGGAGATATTCGTAAGCAGTGATGCAGGTAACGACGCTCTTTTGCTTCTAAGATTCTGAGCTCGAAAAACAAAAAGCTTTAGGGGTAATTAATTGATTAAACATTCTCACGGCTACTATCACCGTCATGTAACAAACAGTTTTCCTAACTTATGTAAATTTCCTGAGTGCTTTTACGGTAAGAGAAAACATCTTGAGGAAACTCGGAATTTGTGCGTGTATTAGTGTAGATCAAATCTCGGAAAGGGCCTAGCTACCCTTCTGAGTTTTAGAGGTCACATGGTAGACGTTCTGAGTACAAACTAGCGCCCATGTCAAAATCATAAGATTAGGTAACCGACCCCGATACAGAAATAATTATTGTAATATGAAGAGGAAGGGCGCTATTATTGTAAAATGCAAAGTACGTAATCGAACTGGTGATAATAATTCCTCGATTATCAGTAAAAAATCATAAAATTAGCGTGGAATTAATATTCCAAGTTAATTTCATTATCTACAGTTTAAATACCTTCAGTACAATTTTTCCATCTTCAAAAAACTTTCTAAAACTTACATTTTTTCTAAAACGAAATCCAATACGGACTTTACCTACAGAACAGTTTGGAGCGAAACCAGTCTTGTATAGGCGTGGGTGGATTTTTCCACCTTCGCGATTATCCAACTATAGTGTAACTAATTTGCACATATTAAAAAACTGATACACTATCTAGGTTAATATTAATATAGGAAACACGTTTACTTACGTTTTCGGCCGACTGCAAAAAGCAATTTTGAATCCATATAAACGGGGAACCAATTACTAAGACTCCACTGTTTGTCTTTTTTTTTATGATAATATTAGAAGGCAAACAAGCCGACGGATTGTTGTAGTCATTTTTATTGGTTTATTTACATAACCCACGGTTGTCTCTTACTATTAGGAGAGCCGTGTGCTTGTTTGGTTTCTTATCCCGTAAAAAATAATTAATCTCAGGTTATTTTACCATCTCACTGTATCCTTATTTATTTGGAAACACTTAAAACTGTCAGCTTTATTTGCATATACTTTTAATGCACTTGCTTCTCCTTAAGATTTATAAATTTAAAATCTTATCAAAATAATACATATTTATAGTTATTCGTTTAAAAAAACTTTTTCATCTCAAAGCCTTAAGAATAAATAGCCTTCACTTAGTTATGATATACCTATAAGACGCAGGAGGCCAAAAATATATTTCAATTTCGAACAAAATCGATACTTAATAAGCGACAAATGCCTAAATTGACGACTGCCAACAGCGAAAATATAATGGAAAAATAAACTTATGGTCTATCGTAGGTGCACTAAATGCATCATTACTTCAATTTACAGGGATAATGGCTATAGCGATATTTATAACCAGATCAAATAAACACAATTTCCTCTCGAACACCGATAAACAAATATTCAAACATCTGAATAAGTTTGAATACGATTATCTCTCATAATAGCCGATGATTCAGCATTTTAAAGACAACCCGCATAATTCATGGACGACATCAGATATCACATGAAAGTATATGAATATCGACATTCCGAACCGGTCGTATAATGCCCGAGCACCGTCGGAAAGCAGTAAAAAATGATGAACCAAGTCTGTGGACTGCGGGCGCAACGCGACAAATTTTAGATGATCACTGAATGACACTGAATGACCGGCCGCGTTCTCCCAATTTTACATGCTCGGGTAATAACTACAGACAACTCTTGTAGCTATAACGCCTATACGAGAGGTACCGGCCGTTTATAAGGCGCGGTCTTGAATGCTAAATGCAATTATTTCATGCTCGATGTGCTTACGTATCCGCCATGATAGAAACTGTGTCTATTTTCCTTTTTTTAAAACAAAGAGTAGGTACACCTTTCATGAAGACAATGCCCCTTTTGTTTCTATCTTTTATGTATACTTTATTATCATTTATCAGTAAATGATGTAAGTCTTTATCGGAGAGTATATTAAGTATAATCTCGTATGCACTTCAATGAATGAAAGATAATTTTGTTGACCTTGTTGGTATAGATTATGGTCACTATTTTTGAATTTCGAACACAAACATGACAGGTAACAATTTTATGGTACAGACGAATTGTTTTTGTTCTCAACTTTACGTATTTTAAGGCAACAGTTACCTTATTATGTTTAACAGTGTATTAAAGATATGTTGTATTCTTTTGATGTCTGTATTCATCATTATTTTAGCCATTATTATTGTTAGATTAAATGCCTAACACTTTGATTTGTTTCATATTCGTTGGGTTCTCAGTGGATGGATTTGTGTAGATTTTGATATCCTCACAGATAATCTGGATCAATAATAATTATAGTATGTACCTCTATAGGCTAGAAAGTGTAATAAAAAATAACCTTAAATTAAATCTTTAATAGTATGTTTCCGGTAAATATTAATTTCAGGCCTTATAATAATATAAAAACGGTCCGCAAGGTTATTTATATGTAAATAAACATGTTTTGTCAAAGTAAAAGTTGTTGTTAAGCTAGATTATGTGATACAATTCTTAACAATTGTTGAATTACGTTCAGTTACATGTCTAACACCTGGCGTTCTATTTATAGAGTTGGGGAAAGCGTTGTTTCCATTCAATCAAACTTAACATTAAGTACTTACATATTATCAATTTAATGTTTTGTCTGTGGAACACTGCATTCGAATTTGGAACAGATTTAAAAATCAAAACAGTGAAGTTACGATTTACAAAAGTCACAAGATTCGTAATAAGAACGCGATGGCCGCTAGCCGCTATTAAAATTATTGATTTAGCTCAGCTACAAAACAACAAAAGATATAAAACGGGCCGGCAGCACCCCCGCGCGAACCGAATCGATCAAATGATAATTGTCGCGCACAAAGAGAGACTAGTGACTACTCACCTAGACAGACGGAATGCACACTAAAACAATAACACACACTAATTATGTCAACAATGTTTGATCACTATGTCACTTTTCACACTTAGGCACTTTTATTTATTGTTTATTGTTATTATAAAGGATTAATTAGTGCGAATTATGATCGATTTGTAGTGGAGACGCGAGCGATTCGGCGACCGCTGGCAAGATGGCTCCGCATATGCCGCGCGGCGACCGCCCCCCCGCGCGTCGCGTACGTGCAATGAAAGATAGGTGGCCGGTTCACACGGTTTGAGAGTGAGGACTTATCCGACGATAACTTTTACACTGAAGAGAACGATTTAAATCTCTTTATAAGCGTATGATAATGAACCTTTATCTTAAAATGCAGTAGGTATACTTTGTAATTTAGGCAGCAATCCTTAAAAAACATTTAACTAAACTTAAATTGTCGTAAAAATATACGTAATTATTACCGAAGATAGTAGCTATGAATATATATTAAACGTATAAACTTTTTTTATAGTTGTAGTAATTTGTATTATTTTCCAAGAGCGTTATTGTTACTGAATACGTGTATGAAATAAAATTTCTTAATCTTGATTAAATAATAATATATTATTTTTTGGATAAAATTAAAATAATTAAGTACTTACCTACTAAATTACTTAATACTTTGATATTATTTTATAAAATAAAGTACCTAGATTATGAGGAACTACTAACATTAAATGGTTAATAGTACATGTGCATCTTAGATATTACATAAAAATGCATGGATATTATATTAATTATAAAATAAAACATATTTATATTTTAGAAGAAAACTTTGGAAAACTATTGTTTTATTTTTCAGTTAGTACATTTAATAGGTAACATTTCATAGGTAAATTATTGATAACAATTTTTTCCCCGAATTAAGGTATAATTTTTGTCCTTTATAATACAAGAAGAAAATAGAAACCAAGTTTTAAATAAATAGTGAAATGCACTATCAAACATAATAAACCTTAACTACAAAGCGTATCTTCGGACGTATTGCGAGACGCATGCCGCTTGTGCATAATTCTTTCCCTTCACACCGTGATCGTCCCCCACCCTGCCTACCGACCTCTTATATATACTGCTCTCTTTAACAAAAAAAAACACCAATTTCCCAAATTCCCGGACGAAGCGCTCTCTCGCTCGTGGCGAACCTAAGATGGCCGACGGCTTCCATTTTGATCGCAGATTACATTCGTCGCGTCCTACATTGTTCAAAGCCTAAGCGATGCCGCGACCCGGTGTTACCGCGCTTCTCATAAACGTATAGCACATGAATTTGGGCTATTTTTTCCCGTTTTAGACAACGGGAAGGTCCTCCGTGCCCTCCCATTTCATTTATAGCAAGGACTTATTGTGAAAATATCACTTACTTCTTCGAAATCAAAAAAAAAAGATTAGAGAAATTGAAAACGAAATGTTAGCTTACATTTTTATTTATAATAGCTGTGCCCGCGACTTCGTCCGCGTTTTTATTGCATATTTTATTTTATGCATTTCTAAAATAAAAGTAGACTAAGCCGTTGCTTATTATATCATCTATCTGCCAGTGAAAGTCGCGTCACAATCCGTCCAGACGTTTCTGAAATTAGCGGGTACAAACAGACAGATAAACAAAAATGCTAAAAATTATTGTTTTGGTATAATATGGTACCTTTTAAACATATAATATGCATTTAAAAAAAGCGGTTACTTTAATATTAAGAACATACAGACAATCCAATTTTATTAATTTGTAAGTATAGATTTACCGTTGAACAACAGTTGATAATAAATTAAGGTAAAAATTTCATTGATATCTGGAATTTTATTACCCTAAATATTCATTCCATTATTCGTTGGCTTGAATTATGAAAATTGATTAAAGAAAAGCGGACATAATATTATGTTAATTTAAATAAAGTATTATTTATTGCTGAGTTTAAAGATAATAATTATATGACAAGATAATTTTATAACCATCCTTGAGATTGGATTTCACTCCATTGTGGTTTTTGATCATATTTAGAAATATACTAATTTCGTGACGTCATCGGTCATGTAAGTTTTTTGTGCTTACTTATAAATACATAACTAGCTGACCCGGCGAACTTCGTACCGCCTGAGTTAATGCATGTCGTGTTACCTTTAAGCTAAACTAATTTAAAATTTGATGAATATAATACAATGATAAAAAATAAATATTAATATGGATAGATATGTTATAAAAGTATAAATTTATTATGATGAATAATTCATACAGAAAGAGAATAAAAATAAAAATAATACAAAAAATATTTTTTGTTAACCTATAAAATAAATCTTAGAAATTGTTTTCAAAAATAGAAACTTTAATTTACGTAAAAAAAATAATTTCTGAAGGCATGCGTAAATGTTAAACATTTGTCTTTATTTCGTCCGTACAACGCATAAAAAATATTTGAGGAACTTCTATGTATCTGTTAATGCACTTTTCAACCTTTTACAGCTTTAACTCTATATTGGATTTATTCATAAATTTCAGCTTCATCTTTACATATACTGTTGCCATGTGAGTTGCCATACTTTTTCGAAATAACTAAACCTATTTAGATGAAGCTTTTTTTATTTTGAAGTTATCTTTTTTTCGTATTTCGAAGTGCAGGCGGTACAAAGTCCCCCAGGACAGCAACTTTTTAATATAAAAAAGAGTCAACCATGGTTTATAGACATCATAGGTTTTTTTCATGTATGACGTCATCATGCCCAAAATCGTGAAAATAGACTGAGACACAGTTCTGTTTCAAACTTAGAAAAAATTCATGTTTGCTTTGTCAGTTAGCGAAAAATCTTAATTCTCAACTATTATATTCTTTTTTTGATTTCATTTTTTATTCATCGTGTCAGTGTTTTTCATTAGGTTTTGGGCCCTTTGGTATTTGTTATAATTTGCTTTATTACCTGTCCTCTTTATGTAACTTGTGACAAATAAACTATAAAGCGTATCGAGAAAAAAATATTCATATAGTAGAACTCCACCAACTGCCTTAGATTGCAGAGTTTATTTTTTATCTATAAATACTTTTTAGTGTAATTTTTATCCAGCAGTCGAGTTATAAGTGTCATTTTTAATTCAATAGCTTTCTGCCCGCAGCTTCGTCCACCTGAAAACCTTTTAAAAAGTACTCTATGTGTTATATGGATGTATATGCTGACTGTAAAATTTCATCAAAAACTGTTTAGTAGCTTTTGTGTTAAAAGTTACAAATACACACACAAACTTTCGCATTTATAATTATGCTAGGTATGATTCATTGAAATTGTTTGTTTGATAAAGCCCTGCCATACCCTTGGAGCTAACCATAAAGTCAGAAAAAGGTTCAACATCCCAGCCACGGATTGGTCACGTACCATTATGCCCTTTGTTGTCTATGGTCGACAAGAATTTCTTATTTATAAAAAATATTTCGCTACATTTAGGCAGATGCAATTTTCTTCACAAGCCCGGATCATAGGCTAAAGTAACCGGACAGTTCTGTATTGATTCAACGCTGTCAAAAGCATACCGTGTACAGTTTAATGTCTGTTTCTCTCTTTCGTCCGAGTACCTGAGTCGCGACAGATAATAAAACAAGTACGTGTCCGCCCGATAGCTTGGGAACGACATTTATACAGCCTACATTTTATATAACTACGTTTCAACGCATTATTCGTTTAAAAAGGCAGTACAACAGTTTTTATCTTACCTGTAATAATTTAAATAGATACATATTTCAGTACCCCTAATACGAACTCATTTAACCTCGAACTAAGAAAAGAACTTTGCTATTGATAAGTGTTTTTGATATTACATCCCTACTAAAATTATGAATGTGAAAGTAACTCTGTCCGTCTGGACCGATCTCTGTACTAAACACTAATAGGCTACTTTTTAATCGATTACATCAAAAAGAGGATACTTATGTCTTTATGCGATAAGTATTATAGTTCGGAAAAAGATGTTGAACTTTGAAAGTTATCTGTGTTATTAAAATAATTAACGCGGGCGGAGCCGCGGGCGGGAGTTAGTAATATTATAAATGCGAAAGTATGTCTGCCAGTTACACTCACGGCTAAACTGCTGATCAAGTTTTGTTAAAAATGAATAGTTAAAAACCAGAGCTCAAATATAAGATTTTAATTTAAGTAGCTTGATATATTATTGAGAACAAAGAGACTAAGAGCCACTTTCACCACGTCTGAGTAAAGTTACAAGTAAGCTAATCGCTTAGTAAATTCATTAGTAAATGTAGAAATCAATTTCACAAAGTCCGAGTAACGTAAAATGGAACTAATTTACTTGATAGTTCTATTTGTCAAGTAGTACTAATCAATGAGTAGTTAATTGATACTTTACTCAGACTTGGTGAAACAGGCCCTTAACCGGTGAAGCCATGAGTAACATCTAGTAGTAGTAGTAGTAGTAGTAGTAGTAGTAGTTTACTGGTGGTAGAGTGCTGTGTAGGAACTCGTCCGGATAGGGATCCACCGCCTTACCTATTCCTGCCGCCATAATGACATTGTCGTTTTCCGGTTCGGTGAGTAGGATAGCCAGTAGACTTGCACATAAGTTCTAACAGCTCAACCACAAGGTAGCGGCGCACCTACAACGTCTATAGTGTCTATAGGACACGGTTGTCTCTTACCATCAGGGGACCCGTGTCCATGTCCGCTGTCTTATCCCATAAAAAAGTATAATAATAATAATAATAATAATATTTATTTATTAACTCGACACAAAGTATGTACAATAAAATAATAAGTAGGTACCTACCTGTATTCGGCACGGCGAACCTTGATCCCTATGACAGCTCGTGTTAGTGATGTTGATTGGTTGGGGGTCGTATCGATACTAAGTTTTTTATAGGCAAAGGCGTGGCTTGCATTCAGCTACATTGGTAAACGTGTTTTAAAAAATAT
>DVZL01006611.1:0-11250 GCA_018236625.1 Lasaia peninsularis | reverse complement strand
TACATAAATAACAAAGTTACAAATCTTATAAACGCTAAGTAAAGGTATTTTTTAAAATCATTCGATTTAAATAACGCTAATTGTAATTATATTTCATGTGCGCGGAGAGATGTCGCCCCGCTTGTTTGTGAGTTAACGTAGTATAAATTGCTGGTGTCGAAATATAATATGAATGGATATATGCTCGACCACAGAGCAGTGGCGCACCTACAACATTTATGGTGTCTATAGTCTACTTTTTGATCGACCACATCAAAAACGTTTTGTTTGTACGCAATAAGTATTGTAAGTTGGAAAAAACTGTGTCCTTTGATAATTTAGGCGTGCGAAATCGCGTGCGAAGAACTGGTTTACTTGCATATTATTTAACTTGTCATTTATTTACGTTAAAATTCACTTTTTTGTAAGTTAGAGTTAAATAATCTTCATATCGTCATATATTAACATGAAACTCTTTGCAATGATTTTTATTATCTTACATTTTAAACTAGTTAATAGTTAAGTTATTATCTAATACAATCTAGAACAATTGATTTTTTAAAATTTATTTGACTGTCTTTTATTTAAATAAATAATAATAAATGGACAAATTATTATAATCAGTGAGTGTCATATGCACCAAGTGCAAAAAACTATGTTTTTTTAAAAGGATAAATTCATTTTGAGGAACAGTAGCCTTTTAATTCACCCTTAAAGGGTAACAACATTTTATTTAACTAATCTGTATCTGTCGTAGAATCGATCGTCGGTGGAGTAGACGGGTTCTCGAATGGAGACCCCGTCTCGGTAAGCGCCCTCCAGCCAATTGGACCGACGACTTAAAGAGGATAGCTGGTGGAGACTGGATGGTGAAAGAGAGAGATTGGGTCTTAAAGCGTATTCTAGAGGATGCCTACGCAGCAGTGGACTAAATTAGGTTGATGATGATGGTGATAATAATTAATGAATCTGTCAAAAGTGTCAAGATAAATTGTGACGACTTGACAATACTTTTTTATTTGCCATTGATCTGACATACGTACTGACAACCCGACCACAGACAGAGATATCTACAGCATCTATGATGTTTATAGGCCACTATTATCTTTTACCATCAGGAGACTCTTATTTTCTCTTTATTTTCTCATAAAAAAACCTACAACGACTCATCTGATGGTATCATCTAGCTTACCATTTCCTACCGTGGTACTTGTTACTGTCCTACTCCGATTATTTAGAAGGAAATACTTTTTTTATGATATTGGAAGGCAAACAAGCAGACGGATTTCCTCATGATAAGAAATACACGATACCAAAGATGGAAATGATGCGTTGTCAACCTGAGGCTGAGATGATAAGCCTCTTGCGTGAGAAAGTTTTTCGGTTACCCTACCCTCTAAATCAGAACACGACAATGGCAAGCACTTACGCTATTGTGGCAGGAATAGGTTAGGCGGTGGTACCAATCCGGACGAGTTGTTGCAAGACTCTACCACCTAGTGAATCAAAATCCTTGTGCAAAACACTTAACTTAGTATCTACATGCGACGAATATTTCTTACAATCATGTGAAAAGCTCTTAATCTTTTGTGAAATTAGAAAACAACCTATTAATCTCAAGATTTCCGTACCTATTCAATGTCAGATAGACGTGATTACTTGATAACAAGCGATAATTCTGTCAAAAGTACGAGGAGTTTGACATAATGACGATCGAAACATTTTATCCAGTTCATCTAAACCCATCGAGTGGCGATCGGCGTCTGTACTAAAGATATCTGATCTGAGAAATAATTCTCATTGTTGATTTTGGACGGACAAATCAAATGTTTTTTTTATACCTATATACAATTATTGTCTTGTAATAATAATTGTCTTGTCTTACCTATGCCCTGTGATAATTAGAAAACAATTAAACAACCATTTTAATTAAAAGTAGAGTCGTGGTTATGAATTTCACGCACGAGGTCCCAGGTTCGATTTCAGGTTTTTTTTCAGTTTATCCGAAAAACACAATGTTGCATAATTTTTACCCCAAATAGCGAAGAAATTGCCTGTACCGTCCGGTGGGTAGGATAATTGGTTGACTTGCAGATAATATCTAACAGTCTATATATAATCCTCGGTTGTCTCTTACCATCAGAAGACTTGTGTGCTTGTTCGCTGTCTTATCCCAAAAATATGTCTTATTTGTATGAATATTCGAGACCCTGGTCTTGGAGAAGATAGAAAAGGTTTTACTACGGAAAACGACAATAGTGGGCACGGTCGCTATAGCAGTAAAATAAGTAAGGTGTTTGTATCAAATTGGGCGAGAAAATACATAGGACTTTACCTCTCAGTTTTGACTGACTGTGCTTCTAGAAAAATCTATAAATTTCATCACATCCTGGTGTAGAGTATCATAATATTAATACGTGATGCAAAAACTTTAGATCCCTTTTTACGGAAATTGCACAGAGGGAGGAGTATGAGGTTTGGCACACTTATAGTTTATGTATAGGAGAAGTGCAGAACGCTAATATTTTTTTGATAATATTCGTTGTCAAGTACATTAAATCAATAAATAAAACTTTACACACACTACTATGCATTTGACACACACACAAACACAACTATTTTTTGTTTTGTTTGTTATTTAATGTTTTTTAAAGTTTTATATTTTCGAGTATAACGAGGATATTTATTTAATGAAAGAGTTTTTACAAAAAACAAAATGTTTTAAAACATAAATTAAATTATCGTGAAATAACTTATAATTTAAATCAATTATGACGAATTTTGACCACCGGCGACCGCTAGTTACAATAAAAATATTATCCACGTAATCAAATACGTAATTCTTCAGTTTGACAATAAATACATAATTGTTGAAAATACCATGTACAAGGTTACGTTCAAGTAAATGTATGTACTTATTAGTGCATGCAACTATGATATTTAAATATATATCCATTCAGGTGAAAATCCTTTGAAGATGTTTATTTGTTTTCACGATTGACCATATTTAGCATGTATGTAACAATAGAACTGATTTTCAGTAGTTGTATTTACTTTGTTAAATTGCGTATTAGGTTTCGCTTTGTAAGTGATGGATTTGGAATACCTTTTTTAATAGATTATTAAGCAAACAAACAGATCGAAGAGGTTACGGTGTGTTTCATCTAGAGACTTCAATATAACTACTCTTTTCTACCACAGAGTATGGTACTTATTTAATCCTGCTTAACGTCAGTGCTTATCACTTTCATGTTTAGTGATAGAGTTATATCTATAATTAGTGATAGTGCCCCTGCTTCACACGGGTGGAAATAGCATATGTCACTTAGTGAAAATGTAGCACTCTACTGGTGAAATTTCTTTTTCCCTGGATTTTAAGTCTGTAATATCTTCGAATATATTCATTCAAATGTCAGCTGTAAAGAGTGATATTAATCTATATTAAATGTACAATATGTCTAAAATACTTAATTCAATAAAAAATAATGCTCTGTTGCTTAAAGTCGCTTCATAAATAAGCCATTATTTCAAGTAAAAAGTAAAGAATAAAAAGTTGTTATTGTAGGTTATCACTAAGAGATATAAATATGCTATTATGAATTTTCTTGTAGAACTTTTGAAGGTATATAATACTGTAGTACATTATTTTAGTTATCTTGGAGGATTTGGCCAGTGTTTGCGATGTAAGCACAAAAGTGCACTTATTTGGGACCCCCTCATTGGTCGAGTGGTTAGCGTACGCAACTAACCGCATCGACTAACCGCAAGGATCGGGTTCGATTCCCAACGGGGACAGACATTTTGGTGAACGTAGATGTTTGCGTTTCCGGATCTGGGTGTTTATTAAATTTATTCTTATATATATTTAAGTATTTCTATGTATTAGTATCGTTGGTTGATACTCATAACACAAGCATTTAATTTGCTTACTTTAGGGTTAGATAAATTTGTGTAATTTGTCCAGAGATATTTATTTATTTATCACGTTAGAAATCTCAAAATTGATCAGTATTTCTCCACTATATTGTACATGCATTATACATAAATATCTTCCTCTTAAATCACTAAAAGATACCGTATCAAAATTCATGACGTCGTTTTAAAGATTTAAGCAAACCTAGGGACAAACAGGAGGTGACTTTGTTTTATATTACGTAGTTGTATCTGTAGCCAAAGTCTATCTTTGCTTACTAATTACTCAAAAAACAGTAGTGTAATGTTCGATTGAAGAATAACATAGGTAAGGATAAATGGATAATGTCGCGGGGTTAGACTCGTATCGCAATAAATAATATGAAAAACATTTAATTGGTCACGATTTTAAAACCAGAAATATTCGGAAGCGATTTGTACTTGATAAAAAATGCTAAATATATCTAAATAAAACGACAGTCACATAATGACGTGGTTCTTGGATCTGGCGTTAACAATTCTAAATGTGACTAAAATATCATCAAATGTTATTATGATATTAGCACAAAACTCAGTTTATTCATACACAGTTATATACATATGTTCAAGCCAAATCCCTTTCAAGGTCGGCAGAGAGTATCAAAAGCCATGACTACACAATTGGCAAGCTTCCTCCACGTTCATTACCTTCTTCATACAAACACACCGGTTTCAGAGACTCTTGAAATCACCCTTGGATTCTACACAAGCTATTTGGTCGTGGTATATCAACCTTGTTCTCTTTGGCTACTTGCAACCATCCATATTCACATTGTATATCTGTTTTATAATATTTTTATTTTTCATTCTTCCCACAAGATTAAACCATCAGAACATTTATTTATGTTTTATTAAAATAAGAATAGTTCAATATTTTAACAAATATATTTTGATTATTCGCGTATTGATCTAATTAGTGATGTCATTTTGATGTCTGATTATGACTGATTTTATAAGATGGCGGATTATATTATGTGTGCCTTGTCCGCCATATTGGATATGGCAAAGAAGAATTGCCAAGAGAAGAAAAAATATGCACTATTCTAAATTCTAACATGCAGGAATATATTTTTAAATTATGATTAATTAATTATTTAATTAATTACTGTTAAAATAACGAAATAAAGTGTAGTCAATTTTTTCCATGTTATAGTTTATCTGTCTCATAATTTAGTCATAACAATAATTCAGTCATCAGAGCGTAACTAAATTACAAACTTACAATCAAACACGTGTACGTTTTCAACTATATATTTAATTAGCTTTCCGCCCGCGGCTTCGTGAATTATTTTAATAGCATAGATAACTTTCAAACAGCAGATTTTTTTTAATACTTATTGCTTAAGACCATATTCTCTTTT
Source organism: Lasaia peninsularis (assembly GCA_018236625.1). NCBI lineage: Eukaryota > Metazoa > Arthropoda > Insecta > Lepidoptera > Riodinidae > Lasaia > Lasaia peninsularis. Next base: position 5,959 of record DVZL01006611.1, on the reverse strand, counting down.
TAATGAAGTCGGTTAAAACGTAGCCTATTTAAATATCACAACGACGTTTTTTGTACTTTTTCAAATATGAAGAGAAAACAAAGAAAAAAACGACCAAGTGTGAGTCGGATTCGTGCACAAAGAGTACCGTACTATATTCTATAAAAACGTTCCCGTTTGTTGTACTCGTATGTGAGCACCCTTTATATATTTGCTATTATAATAAATATATGAGAAAATTCCAAGTCTCTAACTATCACGGTTTATGAGATACAGTCTGGTGGCAGATAGACAGCGAGGTCTCAGTAATAGGGATCCCTTTTTACCCGTTGGGTACGAAATCCTAAAAACGACATGATAATTAAATAAAAGTCTAATTTTTCTCAATTTTACGACTATTAAATAATGTTGTAATTTTCACTATTAGCAATTCCTTTTAGGTTGTGTTCAAATTGAAATATTAACATCTAAATAACATTTGTAAACATATACTTATTGTCTATGAAATTCAGTCAATACAATATTTCAAATATGGTTGTGTCTAACTAGTGCTTGTTTTAGCTATTAATTTTCAATACGTCTCAAATTTTACATTATTTTAGCCGTGAAAGTGGCTAATGTGAGAGATTAACACGTTTACCGAGGCGTTGTAGAATATTATAGTAACAAAAGGGTAAACTTTATAAGGGTAAAAGTATAGTATGGCATAAGACAGAGAAATAGCACATGGGTTTCCTCGTGGTAAGAGACAACCGTGGCCTATAGATGTCATAGATATTTTAGGTGCATTGGTTTCCTGTGTTTCGATGTAAGGTCTAATGTCCAAGAACCTTACAGAATGTAACATGAGGCAGTCTTTACTGTCCCAGGATTATATGTAAGGTAGATCCCTACCAGGGAAGTTGCCACATAGCGCGGTTCCACCAGTAATGTTGTTTAGTAGTGATCAATTTAACCTATGGTTGTGTTCTTACGAGCTACCTGATAGGATATGGTATCTCCACAGGGGAACTGAACTAAGTCTGATAGGAAACTTAGGTTGTGGCATACTAAGCTAGAAGTAACCTGTTTTCTTTAAATACTATCAGATAATATTTCATGAAAAAGCAATTATTAAGACGTTCGAAATTCAAATTTACCAGTTCAGTTATTATATTCTGTACTACAAACAGTACAGATAATATACTTCTTCATTCATATAAGCCTTATCTCGTATTATATCAGATGATATCGGTGTCAGCTAACTACTCTAGGGGATTTGACTAGGACACCAGTTTTTACATAAAGCGACTGCCATCTGACCTCTGGAACCAAGAAAAGAAACTAAGCCCAAACCTAGATTAGATCGGATTCAATGAACACGGGTTTCCTCACGATTATTTCCTTCACCGTAAGAGTACTTAGAAAATGTATATAACTAAGAAAAAGTCATTGGTACAAGGCAGGGTTCCTACCAGTCCGAAGAACCCTCCACCGCCTTACCTGTTCCTGCTGCCATAATGACATTGTCGTGTTCCGGTTCGGAGGGTAAGGTAACCGGTAGACTTGCACATAAGGTCTAACAGCCCGACCACAGGGCAGCGGCGCACCTACAACATCACTGGTGTCTATAGGCCACGGTTGTCTCTTACCATCAGGAGACCCGTAAGCATATTCGCTGTCTTATACTATAAAAAAACAGCATTTTGATATTTTCAACCTACGAAAAAAGGACGAGGTCCTAAATTTCTTGGATGTTCCTAGTTTTGTGTGTACGTGAAACACGATATTTCCGGTAAGTATGAATGGATTTCGAAGAATATTTTTGTGTTCGGGCCAGCCCAATGATAGTCCCATATAAATTTTATGGTAAAAGTAGCGAACCTACTTTACTAGTTCTTTTTGAAATATGAACAAAATTAAAATTATTTTTTTATTTAGGCGATATAATAATGGATATGAAATCAGTTTTTTGTAATTTTGCTGCGTTCAAATTATCTTATACACCACCCGCGTATTAACATCGCCCGCGATCTCCTTTTAAGATAACAACTTTCGCTTAATTTAGAACAAACTAATAATTACAAAATTAGATCAGAATTTTTACAGTAATGTCTCAGTTTATCCGGAATAAACATTTCGAGTTATTAATAATAATTTTAAAATTACATTTATTCGAATAAAAACATTATTAAATTAAATTCTTTATTACGAATGATAACGAATAGCATTTGCATGAATGGTTCAAGTACCGTAGCATAAAGAGTCTATTCGATATTCGGAATTAATCGATAAGAGAAATCGATATTTACCAGTGGTACCCCTCAAGCGAAAAACTTTCAGATAATGTGCCGCATTACCTCGAAGTTTCTCAAGTACATTAGAACTTCGTGAGACGGTATACATAACATTAATTAAGCATCCTGATAGAGAAGAACAAAATTACTTCAACGATAACCGTAGCGAATCTTTTGAAACGACTTCGCCAATTTATTGGCTGACAACACACACCTCTTAGACAGTATTGTTTTTTCACAAATGCAACTCAAAACAATTATTGCTTTTATTTCAACCTCCTCAATGATAGTGATATTATACTGTTATTATTTGGTGTAACGTGTGTGACCATTCCATCGGCTGCTAGTGTAAACTAGAATATTAGATTTCTGAATTGCTTATACCATTTTTGCAGTAAGACAAGTTGGTAGCGTCCTGCAGAGTCTTACAGGATTTGCTGTCCCTAACTAACATTCAACAAATAAAGAAATACCGCTTTTAGACCACTTTCTAGCTCAAGGGCTTGCTTTCTAGTCTAACGCTACAAATTAATCCCAAGTTCCACGATCGATTCTTGACATTTTGTAGGGAATTAGTGTGATTAACCCAGAGGCTTGTATTAATGGATTTTGACTATTTATCTTGGTAAAGTTTTTCTACAACTCTCTGTTTGGTGTCGTAATCATGCCCATCTAACCATAACAAACCAGTCTGCTTGTTTTGTCTTCCAATCCGTGTGACAATACCGCGAGAAGGTACACTGACGGCCATTTTTTGTATAAGTATCCACGCAAAAATTGTCATCAGGAGGGCAAGCGTCAGGGTGTCATTAGTTATGTAATTTCACCGTCCCAGTCCAGGGGGAGAGGGAGGCATATTAAATAATGAACAAACAGATTGTCCTCGCAAAATTATAGTAGAGTCCGCAAATAAGTATATTTTTAAATAGGAAATTATCCCGTTTACTTTAGTAGTTACCAAGCGAGGAGGGACACAGCCAAAATCTATTTCTGGTTATAATTAAGGAACGCGCAGTCCAATATATTTTTTTTATTGAATAGAACATTACTAAGATTATGCCACATTAGTCAAGTCAAGTTTTTCAAATCGTATGTTTTGTGGGTCAACAATTACAGTTATATTAACTCTCACTATAAATGGTAGAACTACCATTATAAATGGTCGACCTACCATTATAAATTAGAACCCGTGGTGTTCTTGTACGTCACGGGTTCCAACCTTAAACTCATAAAAATCTTAGACTGGACAAATTAGGCTTTATAGTAGTAGTAACGTAAAGTAGTAAAGTAGTAGTAACCCACGCTTCACGGTAGACAACAAATTTAGTCCCCGCCTTTGAACGTATCGGTCATCTTAAACTGACTAATAGATTTAATCAGGCGAGATTTAAAGGTCCGTTGTAAAGTAAGAAAAATCTCTGATCACATGTAATTGAGTAAAACCAACATATGATCGGAGACTTCAGTTATTTTATTGTTCGAGGAGTGTATGTTATTTTAATGCTCGACTGAGTCACACTGAAACACAGGAAAACTGCTGCCAACTGACCGACGCAAAAGTCGTGGACGAAGTCGCGAGTGTAGCTAGTTATTCGAATAATTCAATGTTGATAATAATCTCAACCTTATTGCACGAACAATAAAGTACCTACCGGTTATTTCTCAGTTTTGTTGCCAGTATTTTTCTCGGTAACCAGAGGTCTATGAAGTTTAGATCTCTTTGTAGACAAGTACGAGTATAATGGCCTAACTGCCGGCTTGTAAAAACAAGAATAGCCTTACGTGTTGTATTTATATTTTTACCAACTTGTACTCGCGATCTCTGTCACCTTTACACATTTGTATGTCGATGCAGGCGAAGCCAAGGGATGTAATGTATTTCAAAATTGTGCAAATTTGATATAAGTATACTTACAAAACATAGGTTCTCATAAGGAAAATTCTGATTTTGACTGTGTAAATACAAGGAGCAAAAACAATCAGAGTACAATAATAATTAATCAGTTCTTGTACTGAGTTGTACTGAATTGTTGTATTGAGTGATCAATAATTAATGTGATGTGATAGAATAGATAATTTTTCATGGACTCATATTTACATTCTTACAATTTCTCGGTCATATAAAAGATCTACCATTGAATAAATTTGAATATTGTGTAAAATGTAAATTATATAAAAAAGTTATTATAACATTACAGAATACGTAGACGATAAAAATCTTGGTAGTAATTAATCCTTTTATTTATATATTTTATTGTTATATTTAATTTAAATGATTTTTTCTAAGTTAAGTAAATTTTTTACGGTGAAGGAAAACATCGTAAAGAAACCCTTCATGTGTGCCCGATATGGTGACGACTTTCCGTGGGAACATGGGACTAAATTTTACGCATTATGGTCTAGTCAATCGGTACAAATGCATTAATAGTTCAGTAAACTCTTTTATGCTTTTAAAAACAGATAAGACAGAAATTACCAAAATTGTAAGATCACTAAACATTTTTTTTCTACTGGTTGGGATGGTATATCTTCTATTTATCTACAGAATTTTATAACCTTTTTAGCTACGTCTATTACACACATATGCAATGTAAGTATAACCTCTGGTTTATTTATTGTATACTATCTATCCTTGGCGCTTGGTGAAACTTCATTTTATGTGATTAATTTTTTAAAAAAACACTTGCACTGTTTCACTTATTTAATTATTTATTTATTTTTTATATAACTGCCGACCGGTTTCGCTTTAGACATAGCCCTGAGGATGCTGTAAAAGTGTTTTTTTAAAAAATTAATCACATAATTCTAAAAAATATTACCTTGTAAGCATACATAAGCGTTTAATGAAATTACTTCGATATTACATAGTGACACTTCAATTTTATTTATTTGTGTAGATATTCCGCAGTGTCTATAATCTAATTATTATGCATTGACAATAACGATATATATTTTATTTTTCGGTAAACTTAGGAGCCCCCTTAAATATTTACTTTATTCTTTAATAGTATTTGTTGTTATAGCGGCAACAGAAATACATCATCTGTCAAAATTTCAACTGTCTAATTATCGCGGTTCTTGAAATACAGCCTGGTGACAAACAGACAGACAGATGGACAGAGGAGTCTTAATAATATGTACCATTTTTATTGTTTGGGTACGGTACCCTAAAAATAAATCAAAATTTACTCATTTATTATATTATGTCTACAAAATTTTAAATAATTATGTATGCACGTATCCTTTCTCTCGTTCCTGCCAAAACTCCTGTTTAAATACAGACTGCTACGTAAATAACGAAAATCACTTTCGTTTTGACATGTCGCAACAGTTTGTTAATTTTCCAAGTCCCATGTTAATTACTTAAGCCAAATTTATGCTTTCATTGTTGTTAAAGGTTTGTTTGTCATGAAATACGTCGACCCTGATTTTTTGGTATTTAAAGGGTTCTAACCTTTTGTTACCTCTACTTTACTTCCCCAAAATAAGCGTAACATTATATAGTGCTTATAGTTTCATGAAACTTCGTCATGTATTCTCAAACAATACTTTGGCTTTTTTTCTTATATATATGTAGGATTTGTAATAATTAGTCCTTATTTTTTCGATAAAATATTTATTACTTATTTTTTCACTATGAGCCAACACGCAACCGTCGTCCTTAGTTCACGTCATTCGTCGTTCTCCCTTCTCTCTCGCACACC
>DVZL01006610.1:0-11251 GCA_018236625.1 Lasaia peninsularis | reverse complement strand
CGGTGACACGAATTAAAGCAGTAACTGTACTATGTCCTGGCCGAAATCCAGATTGCTTAACATGAAGTAGCTCATTACACCGAAGATATTTAGCAAACTGGGAGTGAGCGATATGCTCAAGTACTTTCGAAAGAAAAGGTAGTATGGCAATAGGACGAAAATGAGAAGCTAAAGATGGACATGAAATCTTGGGAAGAGGAATAATGTAAGCCATTTTCCAATATGAAGGAAAGGTACTAGTTGAAAAAGAATGATTGAAAATATTAGTAAGAATAGGGAGAATTTCTAAAAGAATAGGTGTGAACATACGTGAACACAGTCCATCAAAGCCAACAGCTGGAGAACTGATAGCAAGTAAATGCTTCATGACATCCTCATCATCAACAAGTTCAAAGGAGAAAGAAGGGCAAAGTGGAAGAGGTACAGAGGAAAGGTTAGATAAAGTAAATGATTTTTGCACATCATCTACAACAACAGGTGGTGTCGAAAAGTGAACATTAAGTTCATTAAGATCTAAACAGTTCATAGCACTTACAGCAGACTTACCAACACCAAGAGACTTCAACAAATACCATATTTTACCGGAATTAGAAGTGGATACCGTGTTAAAAATATAACGACGCTTGGCAGCACGACAAAGTCTATTACAACGATTACGCAACGACTTATATAAATGTAAATTACTGTCAGTAGGGAACTTTTTATAATGTCGATTAGCCTTATCTCTCCTCCTCATAATATCTTTTAAATCATCAGTTATCCAAGGAGCTGGATTATGCCTTAATTTAACCTTTTTTAAAGGAGCGTGTTTATCATAAAGGCCTAAAAGTATAGAGTTAAATTTATCTACTTTTAAATCAACATCAGCAGAGTCGACAACAGGAGACCAATCAACTCCCTGAACATCATTTTTTAACGCCTCAATATTAATATTCCGATAAGAACGACGCAATGTGAACAAACTCCGCCTCTTAGCTGACCTAATTTTATAAGATAGAAAAATGAGATCGTGGTAAGAGAAACATGATGGCAATTGACCATGACAGTGAACACTCTCGGGTTTAGAAACAATAATTAGATCAAGGAGCGATGGATTACAATTAGGAGAATGATGAGTAGCTGATAGAGGTAAAGAATGAAGATTTACTGAGGTTCTAATTTTATTGTTTCTTTTTTTGTGCTGGTCCAAAGGTTGGCTGGTGGAGAATGATATACGCGTTAAGCTCGTATTTTGTTTAACATATTCTTGTATTATGTACAAAACACATTAAATAAATAAATAAAAATGGGGGTTTTACTATCGCGAATCCAAATTGTAAAGAGGGTTTGAGAGAAAGTGATATCAGTAATACAATATCTCAGTGAGTGTCGCGTTCCGATCCGGTGGTAATTTTTATAGTAAGTATTACATAGACGCGTCACAAAAACAGCTTGCAAGGTCCTGTGTGAAATAAAATCATTTTTTTTATTATTTTTTTTATTCTATTCTACAGTAACCAAGTGTAAAATCGTAATTTTATTATTTTCATAAATAAGTCTTAAATAGAATAAAATAGAAAAAAATACATTTCACAGACCTTACAAGATGACTTTTCCATATTATTCTAAAATTTATCTGAACCTTTTTATAGGATCCAAAAAGAGTATGTTTTCGATTCATCTGTATGTATTTTTACCTAATATATCCCACGCTTAGAATTAAAGCCACTTAATTCAAAATGTATGTAATACTCGATTTCCCATTTCACTATAAATATCACCTTATAATTGTGTACTCAAAAGGCTAATCAACGAAAGATATATATCGAGATGTATTCAAAACTATAATTTTTGGAAACTTTCTTACTTATTTATCACAAATTGCATTTTTTGAATTCGGTCACTATTATTCTAAGCGTGCGATATGTGAATGTTTTACTGGTCGAATCTAGTGATATCTATTCTGTTTAGAAACTTTAGAAAAAATTAATCGATACCAAGTGAAAGTAAGGTCTCGTTTAAATTTAATCAAAATTAAACAAGCTATTTTGGACGTACACTTAAATATGTGTGATTTTTAATGACGCGCCATATTGAAATTGTACTTTTTCTGAGAAAGTTGGAATTCGGATTCGTGCATCTGAATTTGACCGAAAGTAGGATTGGGCTTGTTTTCCTCTTGGTTTGTAGTGGTCCGATGACAGCCGTTCTGTGTAAAAATTCAAAGGTAGTCCAATATCATCCGATATATAAATTAGGAAATATACGGAAATAGGATGAGTTTAGGATGAAGAAGATTATTGGAATTATACATCTTCGAGATCAAGTTTCAGAATTGATGGAAGCTATATTAAAACAAAATATTGAAATAAATTAATTTAATAAAACATCGTTACATGACTTTATGGATGCTAGATTAAAATTATGATTGTATGACAATTATTTGATAATGGTGGGGATGAAGAGAAAAACTTAAGGGCGTCACGAAAACAACAACAGATACATAATTGTTAAACAATAAAATAATATCACATACATTATAATTAGTAATACATAACATAAAATATATAAAAGAATATAAACATATCAAAAAGACATGACATAAATATATATATGTATATATATGAACAAAGATAATATTTTAAAAATACAAAAACAATTAAATACACAAATACAAATATGAAACCTATTTACAAAAGTATAGATAAATACATATATAAGAATAAATAAGATATTAAAAATTATATTAAAATTAAAGCTTTAAAAGATAACTTAAAAGAATTTGTACTATAATAATACTAGGAAACAGCAGAGAACAGGTACAAGAGCTTCAAATGTGACGCATTAGAGCCATTAAGTTATGGTTTAAATAATTTAATAAATTATTAAATAACAATAAATTAATCATCAACAACTGAGGTCCGTAAAGACTACTACAACAAATGACTTAAGTACCTAATGCTATCTTAGGTTCTTATTTGGAATAGGCGCTGTATGCAAGGTTCTGTGCATCTTGCGACCTTCCCCAACCTCCATGACCTCCTCCGTGGCTGAAGTGTTCTTCGTGGTGTGGATGAGCAACAACCTCATAGCTCTCATGATGGTCGTTCTTTGAGAGGAGTTTTTTGAGGAGAACCAGAGCAGAGGCGAGAAGAGCAGCCTTGGCGAGGAGGAGACCCTTGACAGCAGCAAAGGCAATGATAGCCAAGAACAGAGGGATGAGAGATTGAATCTTCAGTTGGAGGAGAGCGTAAATAGGGAGGAGTTGCTTCAACTTCTTCTTCTTGCCACGACCTGGTGATAAGAATAATCAAATTTAATAAAATATCAATGAATTGAAATATAATAATAGTGTCATTGTAGTAACATGTATTGTGTGTATAAATTATTCAAAAAATGTGATGACTATGAAATCAATATGAACTCTTTAATTGAACTGAGGTTGAAAATATATATTATGCAGAATTAAGTTAAAGAAAGATTTTTGAAAATTATTGTTTTTTTTATTGTAGTTGTATAATCTTTAAAAAGTTTAAGTAAATTATGAATGTTAAGCTTTAAGTTCTAAGTCGTATTCAAGTTTAGTTAAACAATAGAATATTCTATTTAAAAAATGACGCTTTTCGGAAAGGTTATTTGAAATCTTTCTTAAAAACATGTTTATTAAAATCTCATTATTTTATGTTTTATTTATTTCACTATTTTTAACGAACTGTTAAATATTTCTTGATGCATTACGTAAAACCAGAAATCTTGTAAACATTATAAATATAAATGTATGTTAATTTAAATATTATTCAAAATATTAGCATATCTCATAAACATAAAACATTTTGAGAGTGAATATAAATATGACGAAACACTTTCTCCTAATTAATGTTATATATTATGGCTATTTTAATATTTAGTAAAAGCTCGACGAATGGAGTCAAAGGTTGACCACACCTGATTAAGCACACGCCTTTTCATCAAAGTGTCTAGCTGAAGAGACTGACCTTAATAGTGGGCTACAATTACTTCGATCAGAAGTGTTGGCCTAGGGTTATATTTCGTAATAACTTTCAATATGGAAAGTGACTCTTCTCATGCTATTTCAAACTTTTTAATCATGAGTTCGTTTGTCAAGATACTCTCTAAAGAGGTCAAGAACTGGTCAAGTAAATCTTACACGGATGTAACGTAGCACTCTTAAAAAAAGAAATTTAAAAATCAAACTAACTGCCATTTTATCCAAAAGTCGTTCGGAAAAAAAATTATAAAATACTTTTTTTTTCAAAAGTTGAATCAAATTCATAAAAAAAATAATTTAAGTAAGTAAAAATTTAAGTATTTTCTAAATTCAATTGATTATTATCAAATATAATCTTTGAAAAGAGATGTTTATCCTTTAAATCATCAAAATAATTATTAATGATGTTCAAAAAATAATTCAGAATGTCATAAAAAACGTTTTTGTAAAACTAACGTCAAATTTAAAATTTGAAAATGAAGAATTCTCTATGGAAAAATTTGCATTTAAGTTCAAAACCATGTCGCATTAATAAACATAGAATGTCTATTGTTTGCTACTGACTCGAATTCGAAACGAAGTCGAACTGAAATCACGCGTTATTTTAATTGAAATTCACCACTTACATCCAGTTTTGCATGACAACCTCATTTATCTAGAAAGTGCATCGATTACAACTCGTTACAATTCGAAAGCTTCGAGCCTACTTCCATATTTCATTCGAGAATCCGCCTGGAGCGAGACTTTTACTCGGATATTTGCCGCTAACGGAAATCTAAACAAGTCCCTTCTACATTCTTAGTAGGAACCGAGCAAAAACTGGACTCAGCTTTCCAAGTTAATCGCCCGTTTAAAAGTGCCTGTAGAAAATAGGCGACACGCCATATTTTCTACGGTGTTATAACACACGTCTCTAATGTGTTTAACTGATAAATATATTATAAGCATACCAAAGAGCAATGTATTAAATTGACGTTTTTTTTTTAATGAACAACGCAACAATTCGAACACATATTTGTTTTTATAAGTAATTTGAAATATTTTTAACTAGCGCTATTTTTTTCATGTTCTAATTTCAAACGATTAGCTTAAAATGGGAACGTATTTTTGTAATTTACATAATGTGTAGCTTTAGTTATTGAAATCATATTAATAAACAGTTATTCCTAAGACATTTTTGCATAAATTAAGATAAAAAGTAAAAAAAAATATTGGCATTAAACGTTTCCCAATTCATCATTTTAATCTGTTTTAAATTGTTGCATGACGAATGATTATTCTAAATTTGAAATTTCATAACCAGACATCGAATTAACGGTTCCCACGATAAGGACTTTCTATTTTTAAACCTACTGGTTCCGCCGGATGGAAGCAACTTTTTTTTAATTGAGATTTCGGCGAAAGTAATGATTGGAAGGAATCCGATTGGCTGTTTTACATAACTAATGACTTATGCATTTGATTACCGAAACTCGCCGTAATGACTTTTGATACACGTTTTACATATGTTAATTGCTTGCCATCTATGAATTTCAATTTCGTGACGGCCGATTTCGTGTCTTGATTAAATAAATTAAATAATTTCTCGCCAATTCAACTATAATTTTAGATATAATTATTTTATATTGATAGATTATGATATGTAGCTGCAAGTAACATTTAAGTTTATTGTTACTTAATCATGTTTGTCATAAATACCACATATAAGCTAAGTAAATATATTTTTCTGTTTAGGTTCATTGAAAACATTATATCATTTACACTTGTTTATAGGTTTGTTGGGGATTTTAAAGTTATATTTCTATTATTTTTACGTAGTTAAGCTCTTTGAGGACTATTTTTTATTTTAGGTTGGCTATGTTCCAGTCAAGATCAGTACACGACAACGGTGAGAACATGAAAACTGTAGGAATAAGAGTAATTACCAAAAAATACCAATTAGAGTAAGCTATCATTAAACTCTACTAATTGTTAATAGGCACGGTGTTAGTGATAAATTAACTGACGTTTAGTAGCTACTAGAATTAAAAAACCTATGCATTGAAAGGCTCCTATTTTGTTTTAACATGACTTAATAGAGCTCCTACTAAGCATTGTAATAACGAAATAGAAAATCTCTAATTTAAAATAAGCGTCTGTCCGTTATAATTTGTCAAGAGACAGCTTGTTTGTGTGTATGAATGTATGTTAGTAGTTCATCGAAACATATACAAGTTCATTTTTATAAAGCAACATTTCATATAAATATAAAGTGGCGGTGAAACTTTCTTTTACACACATAAAATACAAACTTTGTCGGCAGTTTTGTGTGCCTCTAAAATTAACTTATCCCATGGAATTTTTCAATTGATAAAAAAAATTATTTCCTCCGGATATATATACCAAATTTTATCGTGCTCAATTGTGCTAAATAAATAATATTAGCATGTTAATATTCATTAAATATTCTTTCCGTAGTCGGAAATCGTGTAATATGCAATAGATAGCAATTATATTACGTAACTGTGATTTTGCTTAGAACGATCATGAAGAATCTAAATATTATTACAATAATATTTCCATAATATTAATTTAATAATTTGCTCTACAAATATTTTAAATATTTTTGAATTAAATTTATCATTAGACTGCAAGACACTTTTATGAAAAAACATGTAATATTAATAACAAAGAGGAAAAAATACATTTGACTATCAGTTATACATTAGACGTACTTAGCCTGAATGTTTATGCAGTTTTAGGCAGAAAAACCTTAAGGATAGTATAGTCCAATAAAATAATATGTTACGAGTATTTCTATTTTCTGGCTAACGTATCTTCAAAGTTGTAAAGTTTGACATTAATATTTTTCTGGTACATTCTGTGCTGTATCTGTTTTCTAAGGCTAACTAAATAAACTAGATTATTGACGTCAAAATGAGACAAGCTCTAAACAGCATATAAATAGTACACGATTATAGCATAGATGTATCATGTTTCTTTTCCATCAATTAGCAGACCATAAAATCTCACAATTAGCGAATGTTAACGTCGATAGGTCCATAAACATCAACATAGATTTTATCTTTTTATTAATGAGCTTTCCTTTCTCCTCGAATATTTATATTACGTAAATATTATTACAAATATATATTATGTTTGATAATCTATAAAAACTTCCGAGTATTTATATAGATAAAAAACATTTTTGGATATTTCAATTTTGCGATCTCGGACTTTCTAGAGGTTTAACGAATGTTCTAGAATATTCTTATCGAACTGAAATGAATATATTATGTCTTAAGTTAGAATATAATATATTCTCAAGTATAAACAAGTTAAATATAACTAAAATTTCCATAGCGAGTGGCTATTCAAAAGAGATAAGCAGGTAGCCCGCTAGCTAGTTTACCTACTAATCTTAATTCTGGAAGCAGAAGCTATGCGGATATCAGAACGTATGCTTCCTTTATTATACCGTAAATTTATTCATTGAATAATTTACTACCGAGTTTCTAAGCACGTGGGAGAGATGAACACACTTTATTTATTAATGAAATTAAAGTCAAGTAATATTACCGATCAAAGTTTAAAAAATGTCATGGCTCTTTCAAACACTATAATTTATTCGATTGAAAAATTAAGCGTATTTTTAGATGTAAGATAATATCAATTTTGAAAATCTCGAACAAGAATAAATATAATAATTAAATTTATTATTTGCGAGTGTAATATTTCGTAGGGTATCGAGCTTGAAACCTATTTCGGTGTAGAAAAAAGGTACAATAAAATTATAAACATGAAAAAACGTAATTGTGTTATATTGTTAGGTATTTATATGACTTTTTCATTTAATTAAGCCACAAATTGATTAAAACTTGCCACGTCATTAATATTTTTATTTAATATCAGTTTTTATTTTGGTTTAAGATTTCTGAATTAGCAATATAATCATTAAAATGTGTTACTTTTGTATGATAAATTTTATATTTACAATTTACTACATTTTTCTTTGTGAGATTTTTTCTTAAATGTTTAGCAAAAAGTAAAATTTCAAGCTTAATTAAAATTATACACGAAAATGAAATTAGAAACGAATTATTTAATTTAATTACAACTTTGTATAAAAGCGAACTTCCAATTAAAATTATGTATGAACGTGTTAATTAGAAATTAATTCTTTAATTTTACTTTCCGAATTAATAATTATGAAATTAAGTAAGTGTTATTTCATTACTTACATTGTTATGTGAATGAATTTAATTAATATTTATCATTATTATTAATTAAATGATATTCAAATCTTTTTTGTCTGTAAGTGCGGTGAATTTATGATTATCAATAAGATGTATGCTTTTTGTCTATGGGTCATTAACACATATTGTATTATTTATATCGGTGTGTATTATCTATTTATAATAATGTATATTTGTAACATTTACTGACCTTCTTCAAGGGACCTTTTGACATCATCGACTGTGCTCTTGGGTACTCTCAGCTGGATAGCGTGGTTCTCCAAAAAGTCAGCAGCAGCGTCGACTAATCTGGATTCAATCTGATTTTCCCTTGCTCGTGGTTCCTCGGATAGGGGTTCGAAGGATCGGGCTGATCGTGGGGATCCAGTACCAAGGAGAGTAACGCCATCAACAATGTTGATTTCTCGTGAGGACGCGAGGTTTTCAGCGTACTTCAAAGCTCTTTCCTGTAACAGACAATATAAAATATTATGAATATTTTCAATGATGAATCGAAGCTGAAAATTGTGGAACTAAAAATTTTTATTTGATGTAATTAGTTTTGCAAATATGATTACTTTAGGCTGTTGAGCATATCATATAAATAATATGATTTTTTTATGAATATAATAGATTCTCATAAGTCAAAAAACTTAATTATTATCTTTATCAAAATTATAAGCTATCCTTAGTACATCAAGAAACCTGCGCGCGCTTATAACATTAAAAAATATTTTTAAAATTTGACATTATTTAAGATTATACTGTTTGGACGTTTTATTCTATATTTTAATGTCAATTAATTTTACTTAATTGTTATTGTAATTATTATTTTTATTTATTAAATTTTATTAATGTTTTAAAGATGTTTATATTTGCACTGAATTTATTTTAATATTTTACATAATTAGTGACTGAAATATTGTAAATATTTCACTTTGAAAATAAACTATTGATTTTGGTGCGATTTCTCCAAAAACCATGAAATTATTATCGAAAAATCAATTAGATTTGAATATATTTTGGCACATTATCACTTAAAATTAACACTGAACACCATCACAACACACCTTAAGGCACAAGGAGACATCTTGATCACCACACCCCTTAACTACTCCGATCACCGAACCCAGGACATCATCTTCACCTGTTGGCTTACAGGCCACCACCGCGATACTAATTAATATGAGATAAACTGTCTTCATTGTTAAATCTTTGGTGGTGCAATGTGTAATGTGCCTTTGGAAGCACGATATGGCGTTTTTATTAGAACCTCCCCACTGCTGAGGTTCTTGCTCCTCGTATTCACTCTTCGTACTACGTATAGAGAATATAACTATGTGTTAATATAAAATATATAATACAGTCATAAAAATTAATTGCATTATGAGATCGATGATCATTATTTTCTTAATAATCATCGAAATAAATTTATTTATTGATTGCAAAATGATCTACTTTGTTTTTAATCTGGACAATATTTTTTTATTGTGTTTTTGAGTTCGAAAAGCGATTTGTAATGACTATTTTTTTATCGTTTAGTTTGGAGAACGACTTGAAATTACTATTTCGAATAAAGTATTTATTATAAATTGAGCTTTTTTATTTTAAGATAGATTTGAAAGTGTAGGTAAAACCCCTGGAAATTTGAATACCTGAAAACATTTGTAATTAGCAAGGTAATAATAAAAATTGTATTAGATAAGCACATAGACATGTTTGTAGTCCAAAATAATTGTTTTACTACAATCATTATTACATGTTATAAAACAAAGCCACTTTTTTTGTCTGTCCCTACGTATGCTCAAAATATTTAATACTAAGCAACGGATTTTGATGCGGTTTTTTTAAATAGATGAAGTGATTCAAAAGGAAGGTTTTTATGTATATAACAAGTATAGTATACTCGTGCGAAGCCAGGGCGTGTCGCTAGTCTTATTAAATTCTTCACTATGATTAGATATCTAGTTTTTTTTATTAAGCTTGATGCACACTTAGCTTATTTATTTGCTTTATGTTGTTGCAGTTACATAAATGTTGTTAATATTTTCGTATAACTGTCTACGATAAAGGGCTATTATGAGTATTTTTACATATATCCTGAAAATGTTTATATTACACAACTGATAAAGTATTATTTACAATAATCCTACTTTTAAAGTAATTAATTATAATAATAATCATGTTTTCACATTTACTTTATTTGCTCTGTTATTATTGAATCCAACTACTTGTGGTGGAGTTTAGGTTCGATTCTCGAGGTCGCACAAAAATAGTATGTTTTAGATTTTATATAATCGACAGTACACAGGTTTGATTACTGAGTGAAAATAATATCAATTGAAACATCATGTTTGTGTTAATAATTAAATGTATGCCGATATATTTTTTTATAAAAATAAAAATGTATATGAACAAGAGAATACAAATATATAAAATTAGAGTATCTGTATATAATATTAACATATCCGCTTTTTACTTAATGCATATGTATGTTTACAAGGTACATATACCAAAACAGTACTTTTTTTTAAATTCTGTCTGAAACGGCTAAACCGATTTTGATGAGACGTTCACAGGCAAAGAGCTAATTTAATAAAAAATGGCTTAGGCTACTTTTATTTTAGAAATGTGTAAAATAAAATAATTAAATAAAAACGCATACGAAGTCTCGGGCACAGCTAGTCTACAATGTAAATAAAAAATGTATGTGAGTAAGAGGTATGAAGTCAACCAGAATAGTTAATTAAGAATATAAATAGCTCAGAAATACCTTTTTGAGTAGTTTGGTGGCTCTTAAACCCTGCTGTTTTTGACGCTGTTAAACGTTTTGGCCTATGTTTTTGGACGTTTGTACTCTCCACGATTTGGATGACTCTCCAAATACGTAAACGTATTTTTAAATAGGGATGTGACAATATCATCTACTAGTGAATAATATAATCGTTATGGTCGTTCTTATTAGATGATACTTTTTTTTTTTATGATATTGGAAGGCAAACAAGCAGACGGATTTCCTGATGGTAAGAAATACACGTCGCCTATAGAC